>MKEJ01021647.1:0-11316 GCA_001753735.1 Embelia ribes | reverse complement strand
TTAATATCAGGAAAAACAGGGACCAACGAGGTAAATATTATATGACAGCTGTACAGGTACTGTGCACTATAAAAGCTGCCATAGGTCAGCTGAAAAGACAGGTGAAAAGTTTCTCTCTCTACATTTAATACCTATCTAATCGCTGTCATTAATATTATTTCTTATCTCATCCGAACCCTTTCTTACTTAAGTATCGGAGAGTCGGCGGACAGTCACTCCTGTCCGCATTTTCAGGTACTTGAGAATATCCGAAGTACTATCGAGAGCAAACACCTTGTTTGTATTCTCTGACATATATCATCGGGGAGTATATACTCGAACCACGTTTAGGTATACACTCATCATAAATAATTAATTATATAATTAAGAGGTACAAATAGGACAATGCATTAAGTGCTGAAGCCTATAGGTCTAAATTAAGACCACCAACAAGTTAACATTTTCAGTAACAAATAAGCCAAATTGGAACTTGGGACGATCTCTTGTTGTTTCGTACCTAAAAGTGCTCCAACATATAACCTATAGTTCGTATAAGGAGTGTGAGGCTGACTTTTTGAAGCCTAGAAGACCAAACTGACCCACAACGTATACTTGTTCCTCATCGGTAATAGTAATTAGGTGCTTACGTGATAATACGTTAACAATACTAGCAATGAGGTATGCGTCCCAACCAGAATATGGTTTGGTTAGTCTATATCTCTATTTTGAACCTTCAATCGGACGCGTTTCCATTGTCATGAGCGGCAGTTTTGGTGTAATTAATGTTCCCATGGTTAACGTTTACAAAAGACATATCTATCATTGAAACTAAGATGACTCTCATTCTAATTCAAGCCAATAAGAAACCACACCGACACTGGGCAGATCAATTGAGCTCATAACCAAAATGGCAATTTCATAAAAACATGGTTTTCTTAAAAAAGTAAATTGAAAAACAATACAGCACAATAAGCCTAAATAGGTAAAGTGCAATTCTATTGACATAGTAACCATGCCGTTGACGTACATCTATCATTCAACCAAGTAAGATTCAGAATAAAATTTCACATTTATACGTAAACCACAGTTTTGACAAGTGATAATCGAACTTTATACCTGCGCGGTTTGCAGCAATCAACCTCTCTCCTGCACCCCTAACTGCCTGAATGAGAGCAGCAGCCTGATTTGTAGGGGGTAGCCTCTGTTGTGAGATTACCATACGTAGCAGCTCGGCTGTTAAACGAGCAGTGGCGTGGGACCCTTCTATTTTACTGCAAAAACAATATGAGTCCGGCCCATCTCATCTAAATTCAAGTTCCTATTTGACAATAGCTTCTAGTTTTTAAAAAAGGAAAACTGTGAAAATGCATTTAGTACATTGATGATTCATAAAATTTTCAAATGACTTATCATCAAACTACCGTAGTTTGAATGCTATCGAACATTGTATTCTTTGGTAGAAATCTTCTCCCCATATGGAAATCAAAACAAGTGAAACGAAAAGTAAAACTGAAATTGAAATTTCTTATAAGCAGAAGCAAATAGGCCAAAGATCACTTAGCGTTTTTCAAGCTTCGCAACCAAATCATTCACTGGGCTATCCATGTCCGACATTCTTAAACTCAACTAAGACAATCAATCAAATAATATCATACCAAACAGAACAAAAATTAAATCTTTTGCTGTTTACAAGTATTAAAGAAAAACGTGTTTCCTATTTGTTATGTGTAATGGGAAATAATCACAAATTAAACTGCTCTATAAATTTTGAAGGCAATAGTTTAAACACAAACAAATTTAGCATAACTTCTAATAAGTTTTCCTTTCCATTACAACATCCAAAAGATTCACTAAAAGCCACAATTTTTGCATACCCATAAAATAAAGAAAAGACTTTTTTTTTCTTTTCTGGTTGTTATCAAAATTTTCATTTTCTTTTTTTGTTCCCTTACAAAGATTCATTGGGAGACCTACATTGTTTTGTAACAGAGTATTTGGGACAGAATATGAACAGAATCTTAAAAGAAGAGAAAAAAGAATTTTCTGATAAAACAAAAAAAGACTGTTCTTTTCTCTGAAACGTCAATGGGGAATATTTTTTGGAGCAAGAAGACCAGCCGATAGAATTTTCTTAATATTGGGCTATTTCCATAATATATATATAATAACACTTTTATGTTTTATTTGGAAGTTTTAGTTTAAGGATACAAATAAGAACAGGAAAACTGAATAATTTAGTTTCCTTTTTCAAAAACTATTTTCCTGTTTCTTGACAAGGGGACGGGACGGGGCGGTGCGAGGCCGAGCGAGGTGGGGCTGGTTTTGCCTTTTTCAATCCTACCCGGCCCCCCTTCGGGCTTGGAAAATGGATTCTCATTCTCGTCTCCAGTGGAGGTCGGGTTATCTTGCGGGTCCTGCACCCATCAATAAATAACTAAATTTTAAAAATTATTTTATTTTAATTAAAATTAACAACTCAAAAATTATACTTCCGAAAAAGAAACAAATAAAACATTTACACAATTAAAACAATCAACCGAAAATTAGAACTTAATTTTCTTTCAAATACAAATTAAAAATAAACTAATTTTTTAGAAACACTTCGTTATGCTTCAAATAATAATCATAGTATCAAAACAACATAATAAAAATATAATTAAATATTCTGTAATTTTAAAAAAAAAAAAAAAACTTTTATATAAGTAATAAGAAGATGCATGTGAGGAGTGTTTTGTGTATATATCAGTATTAGAGTGCATCCTTTGCATAGCAGTTTGCATGTATTATGTTATTTTTTTTTTTTTTGCATTATATTAATTTAAATTGTGATATAATTCTATTTCTTACAAAAACTTTTTATACGACTTTTTTTTTTTCCTAGGTATTTATAACTTTATAGAAAAAGGTTGTTTTTCAAGATATATATTATGATAATGTTTTGAAGAAAAATTAATGTCTACTTAGGTTAATGTTAGCTATATAAAATTTTTATTATGATAATATTTTTAAAAATTGATGTTGATCAGAACAATATTTTAAAAATTTATAAAAAATCTAATATTGATAAGAATCAATTAATAAAAATATTTTATTTCCTAAAAATATTTTGATTCTTAAATATAATTTAATAATTTCTATTATGATGGGTTATCATATTTTTATATATATTGGACTATGCTTTATCTAAAAAAAATTTAGTTTCAATAAATTATGTTATATTTAGTTGATATATATGCATACAATTATAATTATTTATATTATGATAAGTTTTATTATTTTAAAATCCTAATTTAATATCATGATTAGAGAAATATAATTGTAGGAGATAACGTTTATATATACTAGAGTTCAGCCCTCTCGATGTATGGTTGCGTGTATTATGTTCTTTTTGTATCATATTAATTTTAATTATTTTATTGAATTAGTTTGATAATTTATATATATTTTTTTCAATGATTTATAAATTTATTAAAAATCGATTGGTAGGATGTATACTAAGATAGTATTTTAATGAAAAATTAATGTTGATTTAGGTTAATTTTAGGCATGTGTAAATCTTACTATGAAATATTTTAAAAAATTAATATTGATTAGGATGATATTTTAAAAATTTTATGGAGTATCTTAGATTAGTATAAATCAATTTATAAAAAGTATTATTTACTAATAGTATCATAATTCTTAAATATAATTTTAGTAATTTCTATTATAATAAATTATTTTATATTTATGCGAAGATATATATGAATATTTTGGTGTTATGCTTGAATTTATATGAAATTTGATTTTAATAATTTATGTTATGGTAAATTGATATATATATATATATATATAATTTTAATTATTTCTATCATGGTAGTTTTATTATTTTTAAAATTTTAATTCATTGAAACACCTGTTAAGCAATTGTGAGGACTAAAAGTCACGATTGAAATGAATATTGTTGGAGTGGATAACTTTTATATACATGAAAAGTTTTTTTTTTGTTGAAAGTTTCATTTGCAATTTATTATTTGGAGAATTCAATTTTCTTGATAGTAAAATTGTATTATTCATTAGGAGTTGTTAAAAATTACTCGTTCCGTACACAAATAATATTAACATTTCTCACTTTTCGATATACATAAATAATTATTATCCCTCATAATTAGATAGATGAGAATAAAACAAAAATTGCAGGGTATATTTTGTTATTTTTATTCGATTCAATGTTTGAAAAGTTGCGCCGATCATAATGGCCTTGTTTGGTACACCACTATGAAAAGTTGCGCCGATCATAATGGCCTTGCTTGGTACATCACTAGAAGTATACTTCTTGTGCTTTTTATTTAAAATCAAAAAGTGGTATTTATTTGTACCAATAAAAGTATACTTTTTTTTATTTGAAGTACCAAAAGTATACTTTTTTAGAAGTATGGAATTGGATATTTTTTTTTTCAAAAACTATACTTTTCAACAATTTTATACTACTATCAACTAATTTTCACTATTTTTAATGCAAAAAAGTATAATTTTCTTACTTTATGCCAAACACACTTATCATACTTATTGTAAGTAATACATAAAAGTATGTTTTTCCACATCTAACAAAAAAAGTATACTTCTATACTTTTAAGATGCAACGAAACGAGCCCAATGTGTAGTTATTTGTGGACGGAGCAAGTGGTATCTAGTAAATATGTGAATTTATGCTTTTCTTATGTCTCGTACACTTGTTAACTAACATTGGATGTGAAAAATACTAGTACTCATAGCAAAATAATTTTTTACCACCTTTTACCAAATTGATATACTAACATGGCTATTTATATTTTTTTTTTAAAAAAAAGAAGAAAAGATTTAATAAAAATGGCAAGTGTACATTGAGGATCAAGTAATTTAGTGAAAGCTAGCTTTCCATCTTAATCTAATATGTCACACAATCTTAATTTAATTACTTTCCATTTTGAGTACTTCCATGTTTCATGTGTTAAAGCTAGCTTTCTATTCACGTTACGCAGTCTGATCTTCGGCTGGCGGCTGCTTTTCTTAAATTATTCAGCAGTACTTTATAAGCATGATAAGTGCTTGAATATTATTGAATTAAATGATTTTAGTTAATTAATCTAATTATCAAAATATAATTGATCCATGGTGAATCATATATTCTAGGATATTACGAGTTCTTTAGATAATAACAATATTAAAAATAAATAAAAAAACCTTTTGAAGTGCCATTCATTTGACTTATCCGCACCAAACCGCCAAATGTTGAACCTGATTGAGATCCTTGCGATTGTTCCACAAAAGTGGATTTTACATTTTGTCTGTGATAATGATATGTAATAAAGGGGACTTGGTTTCTAAAGACTAATTTTATGTTTTTCATTGACTATTTTGAAGTCATAACGATTATGAAGCAATCTGTACAAGTTATAAGTACCACTTGAAGATTGCAGGCGTTTCTTTGTCCACGTCTCAAGTGAAAGGGGAAATAACCTTTGGAAAGAGGTGGGCATAACAAACGAAAATTGTAAAAATTGTTACTCCTTCTGTCCACAGATAAGAGGCCTACTTTCCTTTTTAGGATATCTTAAAATAATTGCACATTTTAATTTCTGGATGTGTAATCATTACAAAATTGAGTATATAGCATTTTTGTCCCCTCATCATTATGAGTGAAAAGAATAGAACAAAATAACTGGGTATAAGTTTGGTTATATACTTTCCATTTTCATTTTGTAGAGCTACTTTTTGACTTTCTCCTAAAACTGTGTGCCGGATGAAAGGAGTAGCGCTTAACTTCTTAAAGCAATTTTGAGAAGATTATTTGCAAATCACCAGCAAAAATTGTATACTCTGGTTTTTGATTTGTTTTTTGAATTATGTACAGGGGACAACATATATGGATTAGATACATCTGATCCGATCGCGTCCTTGAACGCTGCATTTGAGCCTGCAGTATCAGCCAACATCCCGTGGGCGGCTGTTTTGGGGAACCATGACCAAGAATCCTCTCTCTCTAGGGAAGAGGTGATGAAACACATTGTTGGTATGAAGCACACACTATCTCAACTTAATCCTAAGGAGGCCCATGTCATTGATGGCTTTGGAAATTATAATCTGGAAGTTCTTGGGGTTGAGGGTTTGGGTTTTGCAAATAAATCAATCCTCAATCTCTACTTTCTTGACAGTGGTGACTACTCAACTGTTCCCTCCATACATGGTTATGGCTGGATCAAACCTTCTCAGCAGTTTTGGTTTGAGCAAACCTCTAAAAGGTTAAAGGTGAAAACCTCCATTTTTTTTAATTTTATTTTTTATTTTTTCTATTTTTCTATGTTATGTTCTGTGTTTTTTGAGTGTATCTCTTCATGTTGATAATTTCTTCTTGCTGCATAACATATCTGCATTTTGAGATAATAACTTTCATACGAAATGTTTAGAACCAAAAAGGAAACCTAGGTAGAAATCTTAAGGTTCATGCACATCGGTCTATGGTAACTTATCGAATTATACATACGCGTACCGTTATATTTGAAAACATGATGAGATGGCAAGTTATGATTTTTTTGAGATATTGGATAACAAAAAATCTCTTTATATTTTGTCGCTTCTTATAATTTACTAACCAACAAGGTCCTTATTGGAATATCTTTCAAAAGAAAAGTGCCTGATTGAATATGCTTTTTGGAAGTCCATCCATAGAAGTGCTTCTTATAGACCACTTGCATCAGAAATGATTGAATTTTGAAAATATGACACTGTTTGTCCCAGCAGTAATGCTTGAAATTCCAAAGAATCTCTAGAACTGCTTTGCTAGATGTTGAGTTAAAGTAATCTGTGAATAAAAATAACAATTTTCAAATGTGAAAAAATTGTAGAAGACAAAGCATCCTTGTTTCCCCAATATCAAAATTTAGGCAAAATTAACTTGAAGCCCCTGTTTATGCATTATTAAGTGCGCCTTATTCAATTGGATTTTTTTTTTCCGAAATAAAAATGTCTACTTTATATGCTTGCCTTCATCTTCATATATTCTTTTTCCTTTTCTTTTTTAGCTTTTTGAAAGATCCTTCATCATCATATTTTTATCTATGTTGCGAAAACTTTGAAGAAGTAGAAATGTAATGATCAGTGGCCACTGTAGATGTTAAAAGACTAATTAATTGAGTTAATATAAGCTATATAATGACTCCTCTCTTTCCTACTAATAAGCCTTTTAGCGGGGAGTGCATAGGCTTTAATATGTTATCAAAGCTAACTGGGTTTTGTGTAAATATTGCTGATTGTTAATTTGACTCAACCTGCTTATTGGGCTATCGGATTTGACTCGCCCACAAGGGGGGAATGTTAGAGTATATCCCATATCGGGAATTAATTGAATTAATATAAGCTATATAATGGCTCCTCTCCTCCCTGCGTAAGCCTTTTGGTGGGAAGTGCGTGGACTTTAATAGTAATTGATCTGTGTCTTTTTCTGTAAGATAATAGGCTGAAGAAATCTCGAAGAAACCTACTCAAGCAACAAATGAATCTTTCGTCTTTCTCGTTGAACTTATTATTTTGTGCTGAAACTAAATATCTGAAAGCTGCCGTGATATTTAACAAGCGAACAGAGAGGGATTCAGTACTATGAACTTTAGGGAAGGACGCATTTTCAGTAAGTTTTTCGTTGTAGCCTCACCAAAACATGACACCTTTGATTATACGGATTATTGATATTAAAGATTATTTAAGAGGCTGCTCCAAGCCCTCACAAAATGTTTCATATTTTATAGAATCTGAAAAATTAGGGAGGACAATGAAGGTGTGGAGGTATAATGTCAAGTTTTTATGATGTGGACCTTTTGAAAAAACTGAAATTATACAGCTCCTGTACACCTCCAATGCTGGCAATGAAGAGTTTATCCATTTACTTGCACTCATTGTTAGTTTTGCACTCATTGTTAGTGTAGCGTCAATGCTTTTAATAGTTGAAAAGATGATAAATGCGAAAACCATTGTCATTCGTTATAGTTTATTGTCAAGTATAAGGTTACCAATTGTTTACAACCATGAGACGAGTTCAATTCCTTACTTTTCCAAATTGTTGGCTGTACTGTAGCCTATGTTTTACATGTGTTCATTTCTTAGATTTATGGTTCCAAAATCATAACATGACATTTCCAGAACTTCAAGACAAACATTCCTTGATTTGATCAAGCTATTGATGTGTATGTTGATGCTGTAGAGAGCATATGCACACCAGTCAGGGCATGACAAGACAGTAGCCCCAGGCCTCGTCTACTTCCACATCCCAGTGCCTGAATTTGCGCAATTTGACTCATCCAACTTCACTGGTGTCAAACAAGAAGGAATTAGCTCTGCTTCAATAAACTCTGGCTTCTTCACCACCATGGTGGAAGCGGGTGACGTGGAGGCTGTGTTCATTGGGCATGATCACGTGAACGACTTTTGCGGTGAACTAACTGGCATTCATCTCTGTTATGGTGGTGGCTTTGGGTACCATGCGTATGGGAAGGCTGGATGGGCAAGGAGATCTAGGGTAGTGGTAGCATCTTTGGAGAAATTAGATCGAGGACGTGGTTGGGGAGATGTCGAGACTATCAAGACATGGAAGTATCTCGATGATGACAAACTCACTACTATTGATGCTCAGGTGTTATGGAGCAAGAGTTCTGGTAATTTTTATCCTCTAAAGCATTTTTGTCTTTCTAATATGTTGAATTAATTCCTCTTCTCACTGGCGGAATTTTGTTTGGTTGGGATGAAACTGTCAGGGACAATACTAGATTATCAGTCCTCCAGCTATATTTATAAATATAAAATACTCATAAGGATGTATACGCCTTTGAAGTCCATAGTACAGTTAGGAAGGTTTAACTGGAACACAAAAAGGAGCTGGATATGGTTAACAGTCCAGTCTAATGTAGTCAAACGAAACAAAAGCTCCCACTGTCCTCTTTTTTTGTGAACATCTATGTTTAATCCGATGTTATATTATAACCTTTTGGACTTGGTTTTGAAAATTTTCACAAAAGTGGTATTGTTTACAAAATTTGTGTTTTGCCACGTCATGGAAATTCCAGTACACAATATTTCCTTCTAGTGGTGGCTTGCGAGCCTCACGAGAATCCAACCAGCTTTCTGTCATGTTTGACTCCTGTAATGAGGAGAAACTGTCCCAAGAGTACGCAAGTGAATGTGGTACTTAAGTGATGACTTTTGACTATTGTTTAGCTCTGCAAGTGTCTTTGCAAAACATATTTTCTAGACAGTTTATTCACAACAGCGAAATTACAAAATAGAAAACCTAACATGCTCTCAAATTAAGTTTTTATCGGGGACGTATGTTTGATATGTGCTTGTTCACGGAATACTAGCTCAACAATTGTTGCTCTTAAGATAAAAAATCTCAGAAGTTGAAAATTAAATTGTGTCTCTCTTCCGAACTCAAAAGAAAGCCAATCATGTTTCTTTTCGTTCTCCAAGTTTTATCAATCTCTACTAGGTAAATATGGAAAGTTCACTTCAATGGCATCATGTTACGTCTCTTTTTTTGTCTAGCCATTCCCATTTACCATTCTTTTGTGGCTCTCCCTTTCTCTCTCTTTTGTGGAGATTTTTATCTACAAAACCACCCAACTTTGCAGATTCTTGTAGTTGCATTTGTGTATTTTTTTTGCAGATTCATTGCAGATGAAAGTACTTTGTTGCCGAGGCCAAATGTATTCAATATAAAATGCATTTTGATGATTATCCATAAAAATAAATAACTAAAAATAAATAAGGGTGTTGATAATGCACTTCAAATGACCGCACATTTCCAAATGGCGTTTTTTTCAAAAACACATTTCAGGACTCTGTCTATATTGGTGGAATCTCTTTGCAGCTATTCAAGCACATTGGACATTATCGATCTTTTGCGGTTTATTTCCAATGTGCAAGTGTTCTCCATGTCGGTATTTTTTTAGTCTGATTTATTTGAGATGCCATCAGCTTTGCTCCCCATTTATTTTCTGGAGAATCTCGGCTTTCTTATATTGGCTTAATGTTTTATGTTCAGGCGGTCGTAGAAAGAAGAAAATTGGTCTTGTTTAAGCGTCCTGCGCTAGCAGCATCACGAGTTCAGGTCCAGGAGTCTTGATGATGGCTTTGATCTGAATATCTATGTATGAAGAAGGGGTACTTATAATTTGAAATTTTCATATGTTTAGATTTCTTTCTTATATTTAGGGAGAGAATGCGAACCAAGTAAAACAAAATCGTCCGGTGCTTCAGTGGTTCTGCAATATTATTATTACAAAAATGTGCTAAAATTGATATACGAGTGAAAGTGCCTGAAATGTAATCATATGCTATAATTTGCATAACAGTCTCATTCCGGTAGTCATTGTATGATCAGACCCATGATAAAATAATGCTTGGCTTGTATAAGCAAATGTTTTTGTTATCTGAATATTTCATTTGTATCCCATTCTTTTTGAAATTACAATCTTATCTCCTTGAGGTTTTTGTCAGCTAACGGCTCACACACGAAGCACCTCTAAGTTGACTTGTGTCCGGTTTCGGGTTGTTTTTTCCTATCTGCTTCTACTTATTTCTTACCCGTGTTTGTTTTGATGGTTAATTTCTCTAAATTAACTTATTACCTTGCAACGGAAACAACATGAAAAAACTCAATAGTAATTCACAAAAAAAAAAAAGAAAAGAAAAAAGAGAGTGGAGAATTTGAGTGGTGGAAATTGCTGCTCTGCATGAGCAATCCATAAAACTCACTAAAACACAGTTTTCCTATCTTGTCTGTAAGCCATAATTTCTTGAATAAATACTAAAACATGGCAGCAATGGCAGCATCTGTATTAGCTTCTTCAATCTCATTCTCAATTCCTCCCCACACAAGAACTAAAACCAAACACCACCACCAATCATCATTCTCTCTTTCTACAACTAAAGCTGCTGGTACTATATATGCTGCTGCTTCTTCTTCTTCTTCTTACCCGAGCTCCTCCGCCTCGTCACCATCATCTGCACCACCAGCTTCTCCCGAACCACCACACGTGTCCGTGTTGGCGAAACCTAGTGGGAACGCCGCCGTTGTTCGCTTTGTCCGCTCCACCGAGTCCTCTATTGAGAGGGTTGGCTCTTTTCACTAACTGCTGCCCTCTTTAATTTATACTTGGACATATATATATATATATATAGTTTTTGTCCTTGAACATATCTTTGTTTGACAAATTGTTTAGAGCAATTAGTCTCTCCCCTAATTGTATACTGGTGATACATAGTAAAATGATACAAACAGATATGTATAAAAAGATTGTCCTTATATGGTAGGGACTAAAATCTGTAGTC
>MKEJ01021646.1:0-16534 GCA_001753735.1 Embelia ribes | reverse complement strand
CAAGAAACCTTAATAATAAGATCGGGAGGTAGGTATTGAATATGTTGAAGAATGTCGTGTGATTATTACGTGTGGATACCAAAGACATTAGTACGTGAAGACTAGAAGGAGACTCAGAAGCTGCAGTATGGATGACGAGAGATCCCATGACTGCTAAGATTCAACAAGGACAACACGGTGGAAAAGGCTAAGTGCAGAAGAGAGCATAACATAATTAATAAATTTCCGTGGATATGTGTATGAATAGACATAAACTAGGTAATACAGACAAACACAGAAGATAAGCACCAATTATACCTTGACCAAACTTCTAGTGAATAACTAATCATAATATCCCGGCACCTTTGGGAAACCAGTTTCGGATAACGAGACTTAGTGGTGTGCTGCTAGATGTGAGTGGGAATGCAAAAAGAGAATTGAGTTATTTAACTTTAATCAATGTTACACATAACCTGCATTGTGAATTTCATGTGCATATACAAGTAGACATGTATATTAACTAACAACATGCGAACAACTGAAGAAGATAAATCGTATGTGTTTAGCATTTAACAGTTGTGCCAATTTGGAAGGCATTATATTACGTGTGTGTAAATGTGTAGGGTGTGCGTGTAAATGCATTGTGTGTATGTGAGTGTGTCGTAAGTACAAATGCATATGGGGAAATGCAGCATGGCATTTTGCGAAAAGTGTGGAGAATTATGAATTAAAGGCCATGCGGGGCCATTTTCGAACAAAGTAGATTTGTGAAAAAATATGAGCCATGCGGGCCAATTTTTGTGAAAGCGAATTACTTTGTGAAAACATTTTGGGGATGGGAGATAGAATCCTGTTCAAGTTCCGACCGGATCACGTGAAAGACTCAGGGTGTGGAGGGGCACCCACCTAAAAATTTATGCATAAAATCTCGAGGAATTGCAGTCTCGAGTTTGTGTGCGTTTCCCTAATGTGTCATTCGAGGGGCTCCAGTGTGTCGTGGTAATGTCGTTGTGTGTGTTGGGGTAAAAAGGCGATGTGGCATGATGACAATTCAGCGCATATCGATGCGTGGACAAGATTCAATACAATGACAAACCTAGAAGTCGGCAAATTGTGTAATAGTGGGGATAAATCAAATTGTTATAGATTTTAAATTTCGTAACAATGAAGCCAAATGAAGGTGCTATATTATTTACTTTCAAAATGTTTTAAAAGGATTATTGACTTGCTAACTTTTCATTTTAAGGTTGATTTCATACCTTAACTGCTAAGCCTGCTATTGTTACTCAGAAAATGCCCTAACCTAGGGATGGCCATGAGCCGAGCCGAGCCAAACTTTGGGGTGTTTGAGCTCAGATCATTAAAAAAATCCCCATCTCGAGCTCGGCTTGGCTCGCCTCATTAGCATTCGAGCTGAACTCGAGTCGAGATTTTATCGAGCCAAGCTTAAAAATCTCACGAGCAGCTCGCAAGCCATTTGATTCATAACTAACCTTACATCATTTTGAGTTCAATACTGATTTTTATTTAGATTTTCATAAAGTCTTTTGCAAAATTTTGTATACAACACGTTTAATTCTGAAAATGTTAAATGTTAATGACATTTTAATAATTTTGGAGTGAAAATTATAAGTGATTAAAATATTTATGATTATATATTGATGGTAATAATTAATAGATGTAAAATTAATTTTTCATGAAAAATTTTAGTATTTATTTTAAGATAAATTTTATTTACTATATTAATCTCATAAAATATACATATATATATAATTATATATTGCATTTATTTCGAGCGGCTTGTAAACCTAACGAGTCGAGCTTCTCTATGTTCAAGATCGGCTCATTATCACTATCAAGCTCAAAATTTTGCTAAAGATCGGCTTATTTACTCTCGAACATTTATCAAGCCGAGTTAGAGCAGCTCGTGAGCAGCTCGGCTAATTGCTAGCCCTACCCTAACCGTCTACTATGTTTTTGTGTTTGAAAAATAGCAGATAAGTGATTAGTTGCAGGCTCGATACATCCCTGTGTATGATCGGTTGCTAGATGGTGGTTGAGAAATCAAGAATTCAGTATAGAGCACGTAGTCGTGAAGTTTGTAGTCACATCGGCCGGTTTGAGTACATGTAAGATATATGTTGATTGCTAAAACTGTACTAGTGGGTTGTTCGACTTTTGTGAGTTGTGTAATATTTTGACCTTTTGTAGTAAAGTATTGTAAATAAAGTTTTTAGTAGCATGTGCCTTTTTATATTTTGGCGATATGTTACATTTAGATCATATACCGAGTTACATGGGACTCGAGGGCATGACAACAATAGACGATACTTCTACCCAACTCCGCCATAATCATGAGGAGTATCAAAGTTGGAAAGATAAAGATACAATGCACGCTATAGCCGACTGATTTTAAAGGAAGTACGCTCGAATTATTTGCACTTCCTCCTTCGCAGCAATAATCTATAAATATTTGCCTCTGCCATTTTATTTGCGGAAGCAAGTGACTCTTAGTAACCTTTTATTCCTCCCAAAGTGCAATTAATTAAACCAAATATTTGGCATGGGTGATTGTAGAAAAAAAACTCTTCAAGCATCCAACGGGCACACTTTTTTCAGTTTACCGTAGAGGCCTTGGTTGCCTAAATCCCTAGCAATTCCATCTAAGATAGGAGCTCTGTAATTTTGGGAGAAGGAGAAATAGAAGGCGGAAGAAGAGTATGCCCAACCAACAGTTTCGGTATGATATGGTAATAAGAAAAATTATTGAGTAACCTTTCTAAAAATTAAGCAACGATAAATGAATGAATGAAATGAACATGGAACTTGGTAATATTGTAGAGTAACAAGTGTCTTTTCAACCAACAGATGTGACGGTTGGCAAAAATAAGTATCAAATCAATGCACCGATTAATGAAAGGATGTCAACCAAAGGAAGCAATGCTTGAACTTTCCAAGAAAAGCAATGCAAAAACCACAAAGTCATACGTCACTTACAAGGAGGCAACAGTTGAAAATTTTGATCAAGACCTGTAATCAAAATCAGCCCAACAACATCGCATGATTTTGTCAAAATATGAAAAATGAGAAAATGACCTAGATTAAAACTTCAAATGATGATCCAAGCATCCATGAGAAAAAATAACATCAAATAATCTCACAATAAAACTATATCTTACCCAAGGGAGTTGTTGCAAAATATCCCAAACTTGTTCGAGAGACAAAGTGACGCTCTGTTCATAAGATAGTACAATTACAAGTGGCAAATGGTCATAATAGACGCATTGTCTAAATAGTTACAAACTTGTTTACTATTAAGTCACAATATTGCATTCGCTAGGCTCCGATAAAAAAAATATTCGTTTTATGGGCTCAATTCCCTGATTATCTAATAAAATTAATTCAATTGGATAACATAGTTGAATCTACATCCCGAGATTTTGATGACTATTGTATATTGATTGGGATGGATGTTATACATTCAATTGCTTATATGTATACACATGATGTTCTAGCACTGGTGTAACTACCTTAGGGCAAGGGAGGTAAATTGTCCTCCCATGTTTTTAGGCTCAATATGAATTGAGTTTGATAAGGGAGAAATTTTAGTTTATCTTAGTGGTTGTTGCTACTCTTTATGAGTCATAATGTTCTAGGTTTGATTCTCATAGCTTATTTTATCTTTTGGCCATTTTCGTTTATTTATCACTCTTTAGACCTTACGTTTATTAGAGAAAACACATAATTGATAACTTATCCTTTGTTTTATGTTTATTTCATCTAGTTGTCATAGATGGCTAATAATCTGATATCTTTTTTGCCTATTGTAGGTTCAAAATTTTTTAAGTGATGCTTTGCAATTTATACATTTTCAGTGAATATATTGTAAGTCTAGACTGGAATGTGTTTTATAGTTATAGATATCGTATTTCTTACCCTTATTTAAATTCTTTTGTTTAAAATATTTTCCATAGTACTTGAATTAAAAGAAGATTTCAAAAAAATTATATAACTTTATATAGAACTCAATTGTTACTTTTTTCTTTAAACAAAATTATATTTTTGTATATAAATTGTGCTGCATGAATGAAAAAATCTCGGTTCATTCCTTGATATAGTATTTTGTTGGTAATATAAGTTAAACTCTTGGTTACGGATTCAAGGTTCGTTGATGATTATTTATCATTTTCTGTTTTTACGTATCTAAAAAAAATTGACCTTCCTTAATGTAAATTCTGCATCGCCCATGTAGTCTAGCAAAATTTCTCAAGTATTTTTAGTTAATTGCTAGACCTATGTTTATGAGAACAAATTTGTCTGAATCAACATAGGGGCATGCTATCTTATATATTGTATCTTTAGTGATTATTTGGCCTTCCTCTTATCATGTATAACCTCTTTTTCAATTGTAACATCCCGGAAATACGTATAAAGTTTTTACATTTATAAATAATATTATTTTGGATAATAATATATTATTATTTGTATGAACAGTAATTCGTGTTGTAGAATCGATATCAGGGTTAGTGTGCATGGATGCGTATGTTTCATATATATTTTGGGGTGAAATTTTGGTTCAGAAGAGGTGTATCGGTACACAAAGGCGAGCTCTGATAAACAAGGCCACATTTTTCTCCAAAAACGCCTGGAAGCCGTCATACATATTAGGGTACCAGTACATAACTGAGTACTGATACACAAAATCTAGGTACCAATATACCCGGTCAGATAAGGGTAGGCCCGGTTGCCTTTCTACACAATTTTCCATACATTTTCTTCCTTACAATTCGAAAATTAAGTATGGAGAGATAGAGAATGGAGATTTATAAATCCCAAACTTTCTCATAATATTTCATCTAGCTAAGTGGGTGGTCCGAGGCAAAAAGTTGATTTTTAGAATCCTCGTTGCAGAGGTTATCTTTTGATGTAAGTTCCCTTATCTCTCTCGTTTGTTTCTCGTTTTCCATGCCCTTATGGTACGTTGAACAAATTTGATTTTCTTGTTGCTCATCTCGTGGAGATCGTTTTCTTGTATAGATTTGTAACAATCTGAGTTGTGGAATAAGATCAAATCGGAGAGGCTAAGTGGAGACAATTTGGGGCTTCTTGGCATAGGTTTTGGGAAGTATTTTCAAGTCATTTAAGATGTCACGCCCCGAAATCCAAGGACCCTGGGGGCGTAAGATTAAACAAAAGAAAAGAGAAAATGGAATAATATAACTGATAGAACAATAAATAAAATAACAATATTTGTGTCATTCTCGCTGCATCTAATTGTCACTACAGGGCAATACTACACAATAACTACAGCATTCGCATCAACACATTATACTATAGTCTGCATACAGTTTAAAATAATAACGCTAATAAACTAAAATAAAGATGGCCAGTGCCAATAAATATATACAACATTGATATAAAATAAACTGCCAGTTTACGATATATCACAGCAGGCTAAATGCATACTAAAATAAATAAGATTGAAGGGATAGATATATTATTCACCTTGCGTACAAAGGTAAGAAAATATCTATGCCTTTGCATGCCAAAATACAAAATGATACACCATAACAAGAGTCTGTGCTTTTACTACAAAAATATGTACAACAGTACTGTAAGTATCTATTGATACTCTATACATGCCTCCGAACCTAAAAACAATGCATAGAAGAAGAAAAAATGGAATATATAAGGTTAACCAATTAGTTGTACGATAAAAAAGAGACTACGCTATATGATGACATGATTAGAAATGTAACAACATATATATACAATGATATCATGAACATGAATATAATAATGCTCATGAATGCAATGCATACCCACATTACAACATAGTACGCCAATGCTATAAAATTGGAACGGGTATCTCCATGCTTTTAAATCGCTATGATCACTACCCGCTGGTGACGTAACCAAGTCTTCATTGATCACCACCCGCTGGTGACATGATTAATGGAATAATTTCAAATCTGATTTTCCGACTTTCATGGTAAGGCTGTATGACCTCAATGCTAAAATCCACACATTTTAAATTTGATACTATTGTCCCAAAAAGAAACTAAAAAGTCTCAAAGCCCACGCATGCTTTATGATAAAAATGAGTCTTTTAAATTAATGCATTACAAAACAACGCCTTTCCTTATAAAATAACACTTTTCATAATCATGAATGTGAATGCTACACGATGTTACGATATGAATTATGCATTAACATGAATATATCATATAAGCTATGCTAAACATGTTAATAAGCTACACACAAAACATGTTATTTAGGCTAAAAACATGCTAATTAACACCATACAACCACCAATCATCTACGCATACAAGATGTATCCATCACATCCATGTATAGTCGAAGTTATCAAGTTTATATTAGATTTATTCAACTACTGTACCTAAAAGTCGCTTAAAAGTTACCTCGATTCTTTACACACAAAAAACCCCAAATTGCCTTTTCTTGACCCCTCGGGTTGATCTAGCTACATATCTTTAATTAATACGTGCCTATTCAAGAAAATGATGTGCTCGATATAAGGAACAAGAAAAACTAATTTATTTTCACAAACCTGAATGCACGCAAAATGAGAAATTTCAAACAAAAAAATGAGAAGACGAGACTTACTTCAAAAGAGAGGTCTCGCGATAAGGAATCCAAATATCTACTTCATTTTGATAGATGACCCCCGATACTAGATGAAATCGCCACTTGAACCTGAAAAAACCCACTTTTTTTTCTCTCCACTTTCTCATACATATTCATACATGTTAAATGGTGAAAGAAAAAGGAAATAACAAGTAATACACCAAAGGGCTGCCCAAATGGGGTTAAAATGGTCATTAGCTTGGCTTAATAATGTTGACTAAAGTCAACTCACGAAAAAAAAAATACTACACTATAAATACTACTATTATTTACTCTACTATTTTTTTTCTAATACTTTAATTCTTATAACACACACACATATATATGCGCTACACTTAACATATATATACTACAACACTTAAACAATACCACCTAAACATATACAAAACTTCAACACCTAGAATGCAAATAACATTCTACACTTATATGCATGCCACAATTGCAATTATGCAATACAATTGTATACTCTACACAACACTTATACATATATGCATACTCCACATTAATACATATATATCTCCATTCACGTTATATTCATAACATACTACACTAATACTACGCTACAATGCAACACCGCATACTACGCAATGCCACACAACTACACATCAACATCATGCTATGTTATAGACATGCAACGCATATACTAATATAATAAAATGTAACACATAATCATATTATTAAAATGAAAAACTAATTAGGAATTTATGGGACGTTACATAAAATATGAGTAGACCATGGACTCTACCATAACCTTGAACATTTGTGTGTATATGTGCATTTCTCACATGGTTAGGGCTTGTTTTTTGTTAAGGCTATATTATAGGATTTATAGAACATATACATTGGAATATGTATTATTCTCAACGATAAATGGCCCTGAACATATTCGTAGGAGGACGATATGTTTATCACATTATTAGGTATAGAAATACCCAAATTGGAGTTTGATTATGCTCCTTTAAAATTTGATTTCCAATTTATATACTTAGAAAATGTTTAAATTTATGGAATGCTAACTATGCAAAAAGCTTATGTTCATTTCTTATCAGGTATAGAATATACCTATTGGAGCACATATTTGCAAGTTTACAAATTTGGATTTTAATGTATTCATTTGGAGAATGTCTATATTCATTATTATATTTGATTCGGATATATGCAGGGGAGCATTCATATGCTCATTTAGTAATTGTTTTTGTATACAAATATGGAAAATGTTATTGTTTAACTAACAATGCAGGTCCGACAAACCATATAGACGGGAGTATGGTTAATGCTCATTTATTAAGTGGCTTGAATATACATGTACATACGGGGAATTCGGGTTGAGTCTTTTCTATTTCTTTTCATGACTAAAGTCAATTAAAATATGGATTTTATAAACTACTGATGGAGTTGAGCCAATAAATCATGGCACATGTGCGTCTCGTGATGTTTTATAGGAAATACATAAAAGGCCTTGGAAAGCTAGGGCGGGGAGCCCCCCAGGAAACGGAAATTTGGAATAAAAAATAGAATTGGATTGACACTAGCCCAATTTTTATTTGAGTCTAGATTAGAACTCACATTCGGGCTCCGCGTTAAGCAAATGGATATCAAAAAGGGACTTATTTATTTATAGAAATGGAATGGATATCAAAAAATGGAAATTTTGATTTATGGAAACGATTTTGGAATTCAAAATGGAAATTGCAATGAAAAATGGAACATGGTTTTCGAAATTTGGAATTGGATTTGGCATTGTTTTTGTGAGTTTTAGATATTTGAACTTGGTTATTTCGGGATGCATATTATGCATAGCATGTGCATTCATGCTACATACTGCAAAAACTTAACTTTATTGTTTAGTTGAGTGTTTAACTCGTACATTTTTTTCCTATCTATTTTGGCCTATTATTCTATAAGTGCAGAGGATCGCATGGACTTCAGAGGTCGGACCTAGGGTATCGGACAAATAGCTTCTTTTGCAATTATTTTTTATTGGCCATTAATAGGGAAATTATATATGTTGTATGTGGGGCCATGGAATTGTATATTTTTGTTTTGGTTTTCGAGGGAAATCACTTAGCTTGATTCGTGTATCCATGCTGACTGAACCCTAAACGTGCAAATTTTTACTTAGCAAGTATACTAAGGTACTGTCATAGTTTTATCGGTAAGAAAACCGAGTATCGATCTCTCAATAACTCCTAGGCTTAGAGAAAATCCTAAGAATGTTCGAAGCATCCTATCATGTGAATTCAATTTACTTGTGACTATGAATCTAATGTAATATACTTGTAACTTACTATATGTAATTACTACTTAAATTATAACTTATAGGATTGTGTTGGAGCTATTGACGGGACTCATATTTCATCTTGATGTCCTGCATCAAAGCAAGGAGCATTTCGTGATAGAAAAACTCAAGTAACTCAAAATGTTATGGCTACTTTCTCATTTGACAAGAAATTCTCATTTTTGGTAACTGGGTGGGAGGGAACAATACATGACTCTAGAATGTTTTTGGATGTTATTACCAAACCTGAGCTTCGATTTCCACACGCCCCTATAGGTTAAAAGTATTTCCTATTTATTTAAAGATTACCCATGTCTACATTTTTTAATGATAGGTATATATAAATTTATTTGTAGGAAAGTATTATGTCGTTGATGTTGGTTATGCAAATATGTCTGGTTGTCTCCACACAGAATACAACATTACCATAGAAGTATTTTTCGAGCACATGGACCGCCCGTTGGAGCTGAAGAGTTTTTCAACTATCGATACAATTCATTGAGAAATGTAATTGAGCGTTGTTTTAGAGATTTAAAAGCTATTGCTAAAAATATGACCAACTACAAACATGTGCATCAAGGTATAATTGCAACCATGTGTTGTGTTTTATACAATTGGATTTGCATGCATGCACAATTGTTAGAAATAGTTAGTAATGTATCCCACATTGGAAAAATATAATGGGAGTGTAAGAGCGTAAAAGAAGAAATACACCAAAATCTTTAACTTTAGGTGGTGGAAAGATTTGGAGGGAAGCTCCAAATATTTCAAATCAATGGGCCTGAATAAGACTTTAAATAAAATAATATTTAAAGTCAAAAGATGGGCACTTGGTGCATCTTGGGCTTGAAGAGCCTAGAAATAATTAATTGTTTTGTATCAATTACGTAGTTAATTAACTACTACATGTCTCTTGGCTTAAGAGTTGTGTTTCATGTCTTGGCCTAAGAGCTGTGTCTCATGTCTCTTGGCCTAAGAGTTGTGTCTCTTCTTTGCATCTCTAAGGTATTATAAATACCTGTACAAATCATTCAATAAAAACACACCAAAAAAAAAGTTTCTCTATTCTGTTATTGGGAGAATTTTAGAGTTTGCTATCTAAAATTCTATTTGGCTTTGTTAATCCTAGAGTAATTTGCCACAAACCCAGCAGTAACATGGTGGGGGCATAATATCCTTAAGGAAAGTGAATACACAATCAAAGCCTTTCAATTTTGTTATTCTTTTATTCTTATTTTGCTAACACAAGTGTACTCGGTCCCTCCTACCCGGGAATCCTGGGTTTGCCACTAATTGTATACATCATATGTGATTGCTGATGTATGTATGTATCCATGCATGTATATACAGGGGATGGTGAGCTATGTGAACAAAGGAGTGAGGCTGCTGAAGCACGAGAACAGCATAGTGAGTGAAAACCACTTGGACAAGCGCTGGGAGGAAGCCACTGGGGAAGCTGTTGATGACGTCATATTCCTCAGCAGGCACACAGCCGTCTCCAACCGGCCCGCCCTCACTGTCCATCCCATTGGTACCGTACCCAAGAAAAACAACAAAAAACTCAGCTTTTTATTTTTTGTAATTGCTGGCCATGTGCATTTCTTTAGCTTTAATGTTTTAATAATTTACTGAGATAGTCACCTAGTATGCATGCAAATGAGAGCATATAATTTGGCCCAAAGGAAAAAAGAAAAGAAAAAGTTTACACTTGGTTAAAAATTAAAGCTAGCTTTCTAGGTTAACAGATGGAAGTCATGTTAAATCTTTTTCTTTTCCAGAAACCTTGGGAAGACATAAGCTTGTGGTCTTCTCGTGTTGATAGAATAAAATGGGAAGGAAAATGTGGTGATTTCTGTAGTTTTTTAGATATGTTGAGAAGATGTTTTGGAAGAAACTTTTAGTTCCATTTAGATTATGAGGACAACAAAGAACAAAAGTAGAGCAATGCAAACTCCTTGCGTATTATTGTTGAACTCTCTGATGCTGTATATGCATGTTGCGCATTATCAAAGACGGAAACTTCATCAATTAAGTATAAGCCTTCACTAGAACTCACTATGGAACTGAATCTATACCTCATCTTCTCCTATTTTGCGGTCTTTACTGTAGCACTCCTATTCGTAACACATAGCTTTAAACCGTTAAACTTGGTTCCTCCGTACGATTGATGCAATTGTTGCGATATGTATTGTTGTGTAGGTGTACCTCATTTACGGGATGATGAGGTGCCTCCTGCTGGAGGTAAGCCTGGATGGGCTGCCCCACCTAACCCTCGGATGGGTCCATGGTTGAGGCTGCTGAAAGATATTGCGGAGTCACATAATCTAACTCCAGAATTCGAGGTAATGCATCATTATTTTCTTTTTGACAATCTATTGTTTCTATGAAGAAAAATCAATTCTGCTCTACAGTTGAATGTTGCATATGTTGTGAGCTGTTGTCATGTATATATGTGATTGACTGATAACCTGTTGGTTTAATTGGGTGCTTCAGATTTGGGGCCGATGGAGGATTTTTCTTTATGTGGAAAGAATTGTTAGATTCAGTTGGGGGGAAGTAATGACAAAATTGATAACGAGATCCATGTGTTAGTTGATTTGAATTCTGCTACTCTCTTTTGTGCTAAATCTATGTTCACAGTCATTGTGAAACCAAAATAGCAGGTTATGACGTAAATATCTTGTTATAGGGCCTTCTTTTCCTCTGTCTGAATTTTGTGTAGAAATTGTTTATATGTTTAAAATGTATGAGCCTGTAAATTTTAACTTTCATTTATTGTTATTGTTTTTTGTAGGTCACTTTGGAAGCCACACATCATGGACCTGAAATTAATTCTCCTACAATGTTTGTAGAAATAGGTATACTTGCTTTTGCAGTTTCTTTCATTTTTTTTTAATTTTTTTATTTTGGGTTGATAGAACAATTCCATGATTTAGAGTTCTTATTATGTTGTTTAGTTCTAAATTTTTTTTGTGTATTACCGTTTACATGTGTCCCATATGAATTTCCTCTGTTTATTCTAGGTAGTACAGAGGACTACTGGAAGAGGCAGGATGCTGCCCAAGTAATTGCTTTAGTTGAGTATTTTCCAATTCTCTATCTTTATTACTTATTAGAAATTATGTTACTTAGGCCCGTGTGCTAATAACTCTTCTAACTTCAAAATGTGACATGTTTCCCCTTTAGACTGTAACCAAAAGTACAAGATTAACTTTCCTTGGTCAGACTAACTGATAAGCAATCTTCATATCATGATACCTACATCACTTTGTGATCAAGTGCATCTTTACAACATGCTACTAATACTACACGTGTACTCTTTTTTCAGCTATGAGTTGAGAATAATGTCAAGTGTACTTGTTTAAAAGGATTATACTTTACAAAACCTTGTGATTATTACAATATTGTTAAAAACTCTAGGTGACCTTAAGGCACCAAGATCCTTTATTGTCCGGGGCGCTAGGCACCAACTAAGGTGCTCAGTCGAGCAAAGCAAGACTCTAATTATTTTTTAATAAAATTGCACAATACCATAAAATCCTTATTTTTCTCTTGTGTGCTTGGAACTATAGGTTTTTGTTACAGGGGTGAGAAATTGATGGTATTTTCTTGATATATTAATATGTAGCCTTATTTAAAGTTTGTACCGATAATCCTTCCTTTCGTAAGTATACCCTTTATAAGTAATAGTGAGTGACGATTAAAATATGACGTATTATAAAAATAACATATATATAGAGAAAGTACAAGAAAATAGAAAAATAGCATAGTGTGTGTGGGGCTCTTGCCTTAGCGCTTTAGGCGCTAGTGTATTAGTTCAAGGCGCTTTCCTAGGCACATCTTACTCACCTAGACCAAATGAAGCGCCTTGGCCTCACCTCACCTTGCCCGAGAGCCTAGACGAGTGCCTGGAGAGGTTTTAAATTTTAGTAACACTGGATTATTAGGTTTGGGTGAAAGTCAACAGAGTGCTTGGTATGACGTTTGTGTTAAATGTATCATCTTTCTTTTCCCCTTTTCTCAAAAATGCGGTGCCAACAAAAGCTTAAAATCCAAATTCCTAATATAAACCACCTTCACCAAATCAAGTTTACTCTCATCAAAGCTAATTGTTGAAGGAACAAGATTGCATAATGCAACACATTTTTGCTAGTAGAACTGTAGGTGTTCTCTTTTGATATTTTTCATTTATCGAAGTAGTTGTTGTGATTGCTGAAGTTACTGTGGAAAGGACTAGGACTTGATGGAGGAGCTGCAGTGGGAGACTGGAGCAGGTACATGTGAATTATTTCCTAAGCGACATGAAAATGAAATCTTTTTTAAATTGAAGGGCAGATGTGTTGAGATAGTGTATCCCATTATCAATCAATTTAATTTCTGAGCTCTATATATTCGTCTACCACTTTTTTTTTTTTTTGTTCTCTTCTGACTGAGGATTTGACTTTTATTACTGCAGGAATAATGGTCAAAGTAAAATTCTCATTGGGATTGGCGGTGGCCATTATGCACCGCGGCATATGGATGTTGCCATGTAAGTTACTTTATACTTGAAATGAACTTTATCATTTATAGTTTTTAAAATGGTAAGTCAGAAAGGTGGGCTTACAAAGCTTAACAATCAAATTGGTACAGTAGAAGGTTCTCAAAGCTTACCCAGGCGCGTAGGATGAAAATACCATGTGGAATTGGGAAAGCAAGAGCTAAAAATCCATAGAAGGAATGTACCAATTAGATTGGAAATGTGCACTATTCCTAGGTTCTGACATTGATCCTTCTACTCATAGATCACTCAGAGACCTCCTGTTACTAGACCAAGCCAAAGCATACCTTTAGTCTATTTAAAGTCATTCCCGTCAGAGAAAATAATTACTATTTTGGAAGTTGAATCTGAATCCCCGCAAGCTATCTAAGAATAATTTTTTCCTTCCCTTTCCCCTCTTCCAGTGGTTAAACCCACTTCATCTCTGCTTTTTTGTGGCACTCTTCATCAAGATGGCTGATCAAGAAGACAAGTTTAATAGAATGATAAATAGCAGAGAATGGAAGACCTCATGCTTTTAGTTGCATTGCTTCCTTCCTGAAATTGGTTTGCTTTTGGCATGACATCAAGATTCTATATTTTTCATTCTGTGTACGAGTCTTGGGCATTATTGCGGCAAACTGCTTACACCACTATTTCATTATGGTTTCAGAGAGATTAAATTAATTAAAGTTGGCATCAGAAACTTTTGCTCGATCCTACGTGCAAGAGGTTTTTTCGAAAGTCCATTTTTGGTAGGTAGTAGGCTTCATTGGTTTCTCTTTCCCTTTTACTCTTTATTCAGGAAAGATGGTGTCTGGGTGGGTCATCTGCTTTCCGGTTACTCATTGCCAATGGAAGACGTAGGCCAATCTAAACCTAAAGATGGGGAAGTAATTGGAGGTACTTGGAAAGAAGCAATTAAAGTTGCATTTGAGACTACTCAAGCGGCTTTTCCTGGGGGTGAAGTTCTTGCACATCTCGATCAGAAGTAAGTCACTCAATCCCATATGGTTACTAATGTTTCATATGGATGTAGGCGGAATTCAAGAAGAGCAACACAAACTAGAGATTTACTGGATTAAATATGCTTTGAGAAACTTCTGTTTCTCAAGGTAATCTTTTTAGTTTTACGTTATAAGTAAAATTTCCCATAATTCTCGAAGAAAGCCCTGCGATAGCAAGGCAACTGATCTCTCGTAACCATATTGTAATGCTAAAGGGAAATGGATAGAGAAATGTAGGAAAGGGAAAAAATGAAAAAGAAAAGCAGAAAAGGGTAGTGTTATCATGCCCTTCTGCAGGTTACGCTTACACAATGTGTATGTTTTAAGGGATTTTTTTTAATGGTATCTTAAGATATCATTAATGTATCCTCTGGTTGAAAATCTGGAACTGCTATTGGGTGAATATTACTTTAAACACCTCTCTTTATTGGTTCCTTCCTCGGTGCATTTCTAGAGATGTCTACGTATCGATCCTCTCCCTTCCACCTCCCTTGCAGTTCAGTATTGATTCTCCTGTGTTTAAAGTTGAGTATCAACTATCAAGTTATGTATGAATGCAATATGACCAATATACTTGGGACAATATATGTGTCAGTGTCATGGAGCTTTAAGAAAGCAACTTGTGCATTGATCCTCTATGATGTGTCCATCTTATCAAATTTTTGTTGATGGGTACAGGAGTTTCAAAAGCTGGCAAAAAACAGCAATTACAGGGTTCTTGGGGGAGCAGAAGATTAAAATTGGAAAGCCTGGTGACTTCTGTTGAGTAAAAATGGTGTTGATTGGTTTACAAAACGATTTTTCGAAATTTAATGTTTCTTGCAAATATTTTAATTGGGCTAAAGCTATTATTATTTGTCCTTGGGAACGATTTTATTTTCCATGTCTGTAGTAGCATACTATTTATGCCAGTTGAATAATAGCAAGGAAATTGATTTGCTCTCCATTTTGGAAAACTGAGTTTTTGTTTGTATTTATTGGATGCTTTCTCACTTGACAAAATCCATAGTTCCAAGGTAAAATCACAGCCATATGAGGTAGCATAATTTGCTGCTTGATAGAATTTTCCAATCTAATATTTTTGATGGTTTCTTTTCCATGAAAGAACACGTTTAGTAATGTTTTTTCCCCTTAAGCATGGAATTATTATACACATTGTTGACCAAGTACTGCGATCGAAGGGAATGCATAGTACGACTTCAGATGTATTTCATACATAGAAGTTCTATTCAGAATAGTATGCAGATGTGCTAAGATTAATAGAATGGCTTGATTTTCGCACTTGTACGTTTGAATTTTGTGACGTTTGCTTCATTTTACCACCGCCGAAAGATTCATCTCTCTCATCCCATTTTTCAGTTCTATGATGCAAAATCAGCAGCATGTTGAACAGTAGATTGCCATACATTGCACCCCATATAATGCCTCGAAACTGTTAAAACTATTTCATATGCTTTACATTGCACCCAATATAATGCCTCAAGTGTCAACTATCTTGTGTGCCACCGTAAACTATGGCTTAATATCTTAAATTCCTCGTTGACTGCTGATTACGGCCTTGTTTGGTACGCAATGCTTCCGTAAACGTTTGTACTTTTTGTTTAAAAGTGTAAATGTGTGTCTGTTGCAGCAGTTAAAAGTATAATTATTTATATTTTCGAGGTACATAAGTATACTTCTGTAGAAAAAATAAAAATTTTGATATTTTTTTTCCATAAAAGTATACTTCCCTTCTAATTTACATTACTAGCAATTACTTTTTACTATTTCTAATATAAAAAATTATACTTCTTCAATTTTAACCAAACTTACCATATGATGCTTGTAATTATTTTTACTGAAAATATATTTTTTCCACTTCCTATATGAAAATATACTTCTATACTTTTAATATACAACCAAACGAGCCTTATGTCGCAATGCAGGCCAGATATACTTCCTCACATTTGTTTGGAAAAAAAAATCAACATTTACATAAATTTGAGAATAAGAAAAAATTATGATGAAGGTTAATTTTGCTCCTAATCATGTTTTTTAACAGGGCAGTTTTCTATTATTTCAATTCAAACTCTCGTATTAAAGTTTTGGGTAAATTACACTTTG
>MKEJ01021638.1:0-13274 GCA_001753735.1 Embelia ribes | reverse complement strand
TTATTTGGTGTATTTTAATTTCAAAGGAAGAGAGCACAAAAAAAATAAAAAATAAAAAATAATAATAATAAATAAATAAATCACAACACCAAATTAAATTAAATTAAATTAAAGCCAGAAAGAACCCTAGAATAGAATAGAAAAACTCAAATCACCGCGGAACAATGTCTTCGGCGGCGGAGAAGCGGTGCCTGTACGAGGTGCTAGGTATCAGCCGCGATTCCAGCGCCGAGGATATCCGCTCCGCCTACAAGAAGCTCGCACTGCAGCGCCACCCGGACAAGCTGGTCAAATCGGGGCTGTCTCAGGCCGATGCCACCGCCGCCTTCCAGGAGCTAGTCAACGCCTACGAGGTCCTATCTGACCCTAAGGAACGTGCCTGGTACGATTCCCATCGCTCACAGATTCTTTTCTCCGCTTCCGACCGGTCCGGGTCGGGTTCGGGTGTTCCGGATTTGTTCCCCTTCTTCTCGAAGTCGGTGTTCTCCGGGTATTCCGACTCCGGAAAGGGTTTCTTCAAGGTATTTAATTATGTTCATGTTGCCTTATATATATATATATATATATACAGACTCGCGTTGTGGGGATCTGTTATGGGTACAATGCATGCAGCCTTACCCCTGTTTGTCCTGGAAACAGACACGGGCGATAGAAAATAAATGAGCTTAGATAGTTACATTCGCAGGAAAATTCATGTTAACGATTAGACGTTATGTCTTATTCTGCTTTGATTTAGTTGGGCGTCAGATTTTGGGATTTAGGCTTCTTTCTTGTTGTATTGTTTGTAGTTTAGTGCTTTATGTGATGGCGTGGAGCCTGGTATATTACATATTACAAAACGCGGTACGGTAGTAATAGCCTTTTATAGGTTACCTTAGCATATATTAGGCTACCATATTAAGTTTTTTAAAAGACAACAATTAGCTAAATTTAGCTTAAACTTCTGTAATTGTCTTGAAATATGAAATTTAATACTTTCAAACTTAAAACTAATAAAAATAACATCAGTATTTTACTTGTTTCCATTAGATTTTCTCCGGAAACAAATCCCAAGAGTGCAATTGTCTCAGATTGTCTTGGTTCACTAAATTTGGCGATTTGATGCGGAGGTGTATCAAATTTCGGAATGTGCTTATCAATTCGAAAGTCGTTAGGATATTAGTGATTTCGGTAGCATAGTGTGATAGTAGTTGCGTGAGCCAGATGCTACATAGTGAGGTTGATGTATTTTAGCATAGGGCAGAGTATCTTTTTTTGGATCTATGTTTTAATCCATATCCCTCAAACGTTAAAATAGAAGCTAGGATATGGAGAATCCCCACACCACCCCCTTAAACTAGTCCTCTAGTTTACGGGAGCGCGGTATCAAATTCTCTATTTCTTAGAGATTGAATAGAGTTTGGATGTAGTGATTGGAGGGTTCTTTTCATCAATAGAGTATAGGTTCTGATGACAGTGTACTAATGTGACATCTATTTGTGTTATAGCAGACCCAAGATAATATATGTAAGCAATTGGGGTTAAATTACACTGGTGCGGTGGTGAGGGAACCTGCTTGTGTTAGTAGTTGCCTGAACTGGATGCTACATAATGGGATTGATATGTAGAAACCAAGGGCCTAATATCATTATCTAATATAATCAATGTGCTTGCTCCCGAAACCTTGTGGCTTACGTAATACATACTTGCATGCAAACACATACGAAGGGGCAATGGAAACTTGGAAAACAACCTCAAAGAATAGGTGAGAGTGTAAGGAACATGAACCTAATTGTCCAAACTATATTAATGAAATTGCCGCTAAGTATAGGACACTATTGAGAAAGTACCAAACTTTATGGATTAGCTGTCCATGATAATTGTCATGAACTTGCTGATATAAGCATATATGATGCAACTCCTTCCCTTTTCCCAAAATGTAAATTTTTATATTGTAGCAGAGGGCGTTATATATTATATTTGTATTTAATGTTTTACCACCACGGTTGTTGCCGGAATAATACGAGTTACAGAAAGAAACTTCTTGCCCTTGTTACAATGTCTCGCATGTTCAAATCAGCATGTGCTACTTATCCAAAGAGAAAGTGCTCATGTACATTGGCATTCACATGATTTAGCATGACAGGAAGGGGAGTTTGTTACAGGAAAGCCTGAAATAGTAGGTGTACGTTGTTATATATTCTAGAGTTTTGAGTTTGAATGCTAAAAATTAAGAAAATGTAAATTACCTAAAATTTTCTAAATAATAATAATTTTACTAAACTTGCACTCTCTCATCCAGAGGGAGGACTAATATACATTTTATGTTTTAACCAGGTATACAGTGAAGTGTTCGATAAGATTTACTCAAACGAGTTGAATTTTGCGAATAAGCTGGGCCTAGGGGTAGATGCCGTAAAGGAGGTACCACTGATGGGCAATTTGGGGAGTCCCTATACGCAGGTCACTGCTTTTTACAACTATTGGCTAGGGTTTCAAACTGTTATGGACTTCTGCTGGGTAGATCAGTATGATGCTATGGCAGGGCCAAATAGGAAGTCGAGAAGAGTGATGGAAGAGGAGAATAAGAAGGTCAGGAAGAAGGCAAGGAGGGAGTATAACGATACGGTTCGGAGTTTGGCAGAGTTTGTTAAGAAGAGAGACAAGAGGGTGATTGATATGCAGATGAAAAAGAACGAGGAGATGGAGAAGAAAAGGGAAGAAGAGAAGAGGAGGAAGAAGGAGATGGAGAGAGAGAAATTGGAGCGGGCGATGGCGTATGAGGAACCAGAGTGGGCTAAAGTGGAAGATGATGGGGAGGCTGAGGACGACGATAATGAGATTGAGGATGAGAAGAACGGTGTGAAAGAGTTGTTTTGTGTGGTTTGTAGGAAGAAATTCAAGAGTGAGAAGCAGTGGAAGAATCATGAGCAGTCGAAAAAGCACAAGGAGAAGGTAGCAGAACTGAGAGATGCCTTTAGCGAGGAGGAGAACAAAGAGGACGAGGGAGAGGAGAAAGTAGAAGAAGATGAGAATGGGGGAATAGATGAGCTAAGCACGAAATTTGAGGATAGTTTCCAATTTCAAGATCAAGCTGATGGTGATGACAAAGCTCAAACTACTGAGGAAGAAGCAGATAGTGATAGCAAAAATTTTGGTCCTAAAAAAGTGAATGAATCAATTGTATCAGATGATGAAGCAAGTATTCTAGAAGAAATGGTATCAGGACACAAAAGTCGGAAAAATGCAAGAGTACCCCAGGCCAAGACATCAAAGACGAAAACGAATACCACATATGAAAGGGACAATGATATGGACTATACGGCATATAATGACCTGAAGAGTACTAGAAGGAGAAGGGCAACAAGAGGAGATCGTGGTAGAAGGTACGAGAATGAAGAAGAAGAAGCTACTACAGCCAGTAGAACTGAAGTTAAGAGTCAGGTCATGGAGACTAATGTACATGAAGATGATGTTTTGTGCAGTGATGAGACTACAGCTCATGCTTCTGTTGGAAAAGAAAGCAATGACGGAGAAGATGGTCAGAAATCGGGAAAACCTAATATTTCAAAACAGCCTGTTAATAAAAAAGGCATTGACAAGAAAGATGTAGTTTCCAAATCGAAGAACTCATCCAAAGGAAAGAAACAGAAGGTATACTCCTTAAACTTGCAAAGATTTATGTTACTTTAAATGCTTCCCCCTTTCTGATGGTAGATTTGGCTCTCTATCATTAATCAATGGTGACTGTCCTGACCATACCGATAACTCTTAAATAGACAGAGATTCAAATGTTCATGATATTAATGATTCACGGGTACAGTGGCTATAACTCTTAAATAGACAGAGATTCAAATGTTCATGATATTAATGATTCACGGGTACAGTGGCTATCTCAATCGCTATACATCCTGGAGAACTTAAAAAATATATTTGCCTCCTTGTGTGTGGAGTTATTGATTCTTGTTTCAGATAGAGCCTCTGTTTAGTGTTCATATGATAGTTTCAAGCGTAGTGATAATCCCCTTTGAATTATTAGAATTTATACTACATAGTCTACGTACGTTGGTTATGTTCATTTATCTCTAATCTTCAACACTTCTTGAATCAGGCAACATCCAAAAGTTCCAGTAGCGTGTGTGATACTTGCGGAGTGGACTTTGAATCGAGGTATTTGTCTAGTATTCTTTAGCCTCGTCTCTGTGAACACTTTTGCTTATTTGATTCCTTAGTTTTCTCAATCTCCGTGATTTGTATTTTTTCCACGACAGGAATAAACTATATAAACATTTGGGAGACTCTGGTCATGCTACACTGAAATCTCGATGAGCAGTTTGAGTGCTGGAAATAAGTGAGAGTAAGTAATTTCTTACAACAGGAATTGATGGGCAAGTTCTGTGGAGGATGCAAAGGAGGTTGTTTTGTGCAAGAGTTTGTTATACAAAAAGTTACAGAGCATAGAATTATTCTTTCGACGTGTACGCTTGGGAAACGAGACAAGTTTACTGAACGTCTTTTTCAAGTGTCAAGAAATAATTAAAATTTTCTTTCTTTTTTTGTTTCTTCATGTTTGTGTTTTTCATGTTAGTGAGTTAGTTGAGCTTGAATTATTTGTCTAAGCTTGAGATAAATTGCACAAATAATGTGTTACACAAATCTACTTCAACATCCTGCGAGCACTTTGTACTAATATGTAGTTAACCCATGTCCAGTTAGAAGCTGCTTGAGTTTTTGTGTGGCCTAAATAACTACCCGCTGAAAATTTCAGTTCGACATCGTCATGGAAAGTTCTTGGATGCATGAATAGCATATCTTTTCCCTCACATTTTTCTGTAAGAAATACTTGCTAATGCAGCATAAAAATATAAAAGTAAAGAGAGAGTGGGTCTTCAAGTTGGCAAGAGCTACCTGCATAAACATACATGATTCGAATTTTAATCCCCTTGTTTTCCTTATAGAATTTAGTTCAGTTTTAAGCTAATGGAGTATGGGATAAAATTATTCAGATTTAGGAGTTAGTCATCTCAAGCATAACAACGGATGTTGATCCTCAAATTAGAGTGATATGTTTCGAACAGTGTAATTTCACCTTCGATGATTTGTAATGGCTTTTTTAGATTTGTTATTCGTAGTCTTCATTTGTTTTTTGTTCATACGGAAAAATATGAAACTCCACGACTGGCGAAGAATCACATTGCACAAGGATATAATAATCTGACTTATGTAACCTATATGTTTTGCAAAGATTATATTTTACAGAAAACGCAATTGCCTGGGTAAGTTTCATAACCATGCTTGAATGGCGAATTGGCATATTTTCTATGTCTCAATATTTAGGTTGATACAGAAAGGATTGCTACAAACGCTAGTTTCTTAAAACACGTTCTGTACAATTGCATAATGCACTAAGGGAAAAATACTTGCTTCTTAAAACACGCATTCTATGAAATTGCAGAAAATAATGCAACACATAGTAGCTGAAGCAGGTTGCTTGTCGAATAGAAACCCTCTATCAATCCATCGATACGTTGGTAATAGCCAACGTCCAAGGAGAATATTCACCGAACAAACTTTCAAACCAATCACAATGTTTTTGTATAGGCTTACTTGATACAAGCCGTAGCCGCCTCCTCCAACGAATAGAAGGTAAGACTTATCTTGGTGAGGATAATTCATGAGCTTATGTCATTGTCAATATTGGAATTCCGTTTCGCTTCCAATAATGTACAGGACTTTATGGTACCAACCTCTCTGCCGGAAACACCAGAAAGACTTACCATATAGTGGGAGAGGACAGATGATTTATGCGGAAATAATTTTCATGGCATGCTGAAAAATCATAATCTCTTGTTCAAGATGATTTCCACGACTTCATAATGTGAAAATATTTAAACTGAGACATCGTTAAGATTTTTGTATGAGTTTGCAAATACATGTATATAAAGATGCATTGCGAGTTTGTGAGATAGTGTGTAAATCATTCAAAATAGACTTGACCGAGTTCTTGTTAGGGCTTGAAACATTCTCCTGAAACAAAACATCATTGAACTGCACGAGCCTGTAGGAAAAACGTTGTTGTAGCTTGAAATATTAGCCTAAAAAAACTTCTCGAGTGATGAGGTTTTTCCTCATTAGAAATACCGTTTGTCGCAAGGGTTAGAGAAAATAACACCTTAAGCAATTTAATGAAAATGGAAATTAAGTCAAAAACAGAAATATAAGTAATTTTCTAGAGAAGTATGTAAACCTCATCCTTATGGTTACTCTCTCGATGAAAGGAACTTAACCCCTTCCTGTCCCCATGTTTTAGGTTGTAGCGTTATGATTGAGAAAATCACAGTAGCAAACTTTTTCATATTTGCAAAATTATTTTTTGATATTTTTCTCATAACGGCCGTAACGGGCGAAATGGATCGATGTGGTGCCGTAATGGTCGATAAGTAAAGATTTCAGCTGATCCGAATAAGAATTTCATTCTCACCGTTGTATCAAGTTGTAATTGTGGCAGTGATGGCCTACACTATTACGCAAGATTTTAAAACTTTACCCAAATCGAAACCACCCATTATATCGCCTAAAATTAAATTTGCAGTTAAAACCGCCGCTGTGACCGCAATTTTGGCCATTATGGCGGTTATACCCCCTTGTTTTTGCTTTTCTTTTATCCTATATTGTACACCTATTAGCTATTGTTTTGCTTTAAAATTAGGAAAAAATAGCCATATCATTTAGACAGAACAAAAGACACACACATTTTCATGCAAGGCCGTCATGCTTTGGATTTTATTTTTCATACATATTTTCCACTACACGAAAAGACACTAGTTGTCAAAATCAAGAAGAAAAGTTTTGTGCTCATATTATTCCTTTTGGATATTAAATTTCACAGCCTTAATGTGTATATTTGATATTATTTTTCCTCTTTAATGTTTATTATTAATAAAATGTGTATGGTATAGTAATAAGATCTTTGATTTGTCATGATTCCGAGTCTCCAACACATAAAAAATATTAAATCAATTGAAAAATAAAATTCTTTCTGGACCATTAAGAAATCTAAGACTAAAGACATAAAAAATAAATAAAACTATTAAAAATGTAGTCCCAAGACATAAATAGAGCGTGATAATATAATTTAGAAAAGCCAAACAAAGTTAAAAAATATTCACAGCTCCGATTTCCGCAATGGTTACGTTACGGCTATTACACTCTGCAACCGTTATATCACAATCACAACCGTTATAGTGGCTACAACCGATATTTAAAATTTTGCCATGATGTAACCGCATTACATGAAGATAAGGGCCAATTTTTAAAACCACGAATTTCCCAAATAAATCTCTTTTGGAGGGCTTTTATCCGATGAATCAGCAAACATGGTTTTCTCACAAAACCCTACAAAATTGTGATACAACTCCACTCATTCCATATGTTTGTACTTGTTATTTGTATCTTGCTTCGCAGTGGCCCTTAACCATGACCTGTATCTCGAACCGTAACCAACCTAATAACTGTATAAAACAAAACCAACGATATCAAATTATTATTTGCACAGTTTTCGTTCCTACAAGGTTATTTGCACACCCATATTGGCCATTGATATTTGACTTAGGAACCATCATATTATTACTGCGTTCGTTCTCACGCCGATACCAAATTCCTATTTCAATATAGTTAAAAAGGGACCTATGCATAGTGCAAAGTCGTTTGTTGGGTCGATCAAGAATTACTATCTAAAGATTTTCAAGAGTTCGTTTGGAACTTGTGGATGAGAAAGAGCAAATAGGAGAAACTGAAATGGGAGAAAATAAAAATAAGTTAAGAACAAAGTGAAATTTTCTTTTTGTTTATTGAATTAAAGAAAATCGAAAGAAATTAGTGGGATGATTAGATATACTCAGTAACTGTTAGAATTATTGTTACAACACATAAACATTTTTCGTTTCTGTTAATTTTAGGTGATTAATCCATCAAACATGATTTTCGTAGTTTTACAAACTAATAGCAAGAAATATGATTTAGTAATACAAGCAAACTTTTGCTGATAAACTCCGCGTTGCAACAATCATATATTTATCTCAAGATAAACTCTATCGAAGGCAAAAGCCCCAAAAAGTTCACTTTTAATCGGTTGTCTCCCGCTCGTCACAATAGGAGCAAATAATTACAAACCTTAATTTGCAGGTCTATAGAGATCTCCCCTAATGTGTCGACTACTATGACAAAAGCTTTAAATTTGTAAGCTGTTCAAATCATTATTTAGCTTTGATTTTTGTATGAGAGTTTCGAGTTTCCCCCCCACTCCTTTTTCCCTCTTTCCGCATGTATCGCTCTCGATAATCCAATTTCAACATTTGAATTCACCCTTCTCCGCCACTTCCCACCCTTCCCTCTCTTCCCTCTACCAATTGCGAGTGCGCTTTTTTTTTTTTTGCCCCCTGGTGAAGAGCTAAGGACGAGTTTTTAGTTATCATTTTTGTAGTCTATTGATTGTTTCTAATCTTTGAGGTGAAACTTTAGGTCACCCAGTTCTTGTGATGATCTGGTTACGATGCAAATATTGTGAAAGTGTATTATGACAAAATATTTCGCTTTTAGAACCAACATTTCATCTTATTCCCTTTTAATGAAAAAGTTTTTCCAGTATGTAATTTGCAAGGCTTGAAATTATACAAGGGGAAAAAACAAAACCACTACAAGAATCTTGCATTCAAGTAAAAAAAATTTGTTAGAAAATGTAAATTTATTCTCCAATAAAACTTTTAGGAACAAAATAATTTCATTGCTCATTTCTCTCTATATAAAAAATGTTTCAAAATTCTTTCCGCAACAAATTCTCAACGTTTAGGAACCAATTAGTACAATTTAAATTTTACGTTGCTTAATTAAAGTCTTGGGGGAAAAAAATGCAGCTGGAATTTTAATGCCTACCAAATTACTCCCACTGACGGTGATTACTGTATGAAACTCTAAAACCTAATTTTGGATTACGCAACAAAAAAAAAAAAAAAAAAAGATCCATTTACAAGCATCACATGGAGTGTTCCCACAATAAATTGTTAGACTATTAATATCGCAAAAATTTGTCTCATTTTTTTTTATCGATAGACTGTATAATTGTACGGACTGCTCTTTACATTTTGTCTGCGCATCCTTATTACTCACGCTTCCACCTTGCATTATTGGTATGACCACTGCATGTACATACATTATTTTATATATAAAAGTACATATTATAATATAGCTGTAAATTAATTTATTTACTTTCGTACTGCCTTTATCATTTTTGGTTTGCTGGCACAAATGTGCCCTTATGACACAACATGTACTTAACTAACAAAAAGCGATATAACTGCTGCTTCTACTCAGAGAAACACCCAATAAAAATAAAAATAAGGTTCCATCTTCTATCTAAAGATTAACTCGTTTTAAAAATATATTAATTTTATTTCAAAATATGATATTTTTTTTTTACATCATAGTAACGATATTGTATTTAATTTTTTTTTTAAAAGTAACATATTATATGACATAACTTCTTATAAAAATTTATAATATGTTAAATGTAATATTTATTTTTTTTAAATGTATTAAAGTTAATATCATTGTTATATTATACAAAAAAGTTACTATATTTTAGCTTAAAATTACCATATGTATTAAAATAATTTACTTTTCCCTTGTAGGTAACTGTATGGAAAATGGAACAAAAAAATAAATGACTTAGACAGCAATAGATGATTTGACTATCCTTTTTTTTTTCCCAATTAGATGCAACATAATAAATTAAATCAGAGGTTTTTGTAAGTAACAAAATCAATATCTTGTATGTTTGGCACAAAGTACTTCTACGACAATAGTATTATCCATAGAAAACATAATATTTTCACCCGAATATAGTAAAGAAATCATATGTATTTAAAAGCTGAAACCAAAGAAGCTTCTCTAACCAAAAGTCTTTTGAAAAAACTTAACAAGTCTAAAGGTTAGCAATGCAAGTGGACGAAAATTTACGGTTGGCAAATTTTTTGTAGGATTCCGACGCAAAGAAGATAGATCCCATTACTAAATTTTAAATAAACGCATTGTTAAAAGTGTGATACGCCTGTTCTGAAAACCCCGAATTAGTTCTTCTTACACTTAGCTTTGAATTCATAGAGGAAAAAGCAAGAGATTTGCTGTGATAATATATATATATATATATATATATAATCTAAGCATATTTCACTTTTTCACTCTCCTTTCCGCCGGTGATTAAAGCTAGAAGACTCTTACAAAAGGTTTAACTGTGACCACGTTTCATAAGTTTACACTACTAAAGAATTTGATCCACCGATAACTAAATAGGAAAAGAAATTAAAGGGTAAAGCTTGTTTTAGCTAGGCACTAGGGTTCTATTTCTAGGGTTTTATTTCTTGTGTAGGGACGAACCCAACCATCTCTTCTTCCTCACCAAGAATTTTAAAAGATAATCTCATATCTTCTTATTATTTATATAAAAATTATTCTCTCCATCTATTTTTATTTTAATTACGATATTTCTCCGCACAATTGATTGGCATGTGTCCTATGAAATTACGATTTAAAATAATAAATTACCATAATAGAAATTATTAAAATTATGTGTTACATAAAATTAAGACTTAAAACAATAAAACTTACTATAATTGAAATTATTAAAATTATATATATATATATCAACATACCATAATATGGACAAATCGGACTTTTAAAAAAGTCCTTTTGTAAATGGACTTTGTAGAAGTGAATTCTAGAGGAGTACATTTGAAGAAAAATTGATGTTCGGTGAATTTTAATTTTTAAGTACTTACATATTTAGAAGTATTTCTACTGTATTTGGCTAATAAGTCTAAAATAACTTACAAATTTGAATTTCATTACCATTTCAATAAATTTATGAAACAAAATCAATTATAAATAAAACCTTAAATTTATTAGTATCAAGCAAAATGAAACCATTGCCTTAAAAGAATTTACTAATTAACTACGTAAAATAAAATAAAAAATTAAACTTATTATATGTCTTTTATATATATATATATATATTTTTTTTTTGTATATAAAATATTATCTATACATATTAATAATATATATATTATACAAAAAAATGTGAAGAAAATGAATAAAATATTTCCGAATAAAAGTATTTTAATCTCATTGCCAAAGGTAGAAAAAAAATTTAAAATATCATCAACTCCTATAAAGAGGCTTCTCCAGATCCATCAATGATGGGGAAAATAAACCGAGGAAAATAATTATTATAAGAATTCTATTCTACTGCAATTTTTTAATGAGAATCTATTGTTATATATTTAATTTATTATTAAAAAAAAGTGAAAAAAAATATTGATCTCAGATTGGTGTGCAACCCACCGACACTTGTCCTATGTACATGTATGTATATTGAATCTAAAACCAAATTCAACAACCCATAATTCCAATATTTAGGGATGGAATTGTAGAGGAGAGTGATGGAAAGCATATATGACATGGTCTGCAAATTCCTTTAAATTTAAGGGCAATTTCGGCAGTTATTTATATCTAACGGGGTAAGAATGGAAATTCAAGATAAATTGTTTTAGACATATTTTGACTTCGCAGGAAGTGGTACTTTTTGGGAAACTATCAAAATGACTTTCATGGATGGACTTTCGAGATGATCCCTACTTTTGGGGAAGTTAATTAAAAATTCTCACCAAACACTAAAAACTTTTGTATATGGATTTATGGAGCTTAAAAGTACCGGTTACAAATATATATGCTTGTGACCTTTGAATTTCTCTCTCTCTTATAATTAAGTTGAATGTATCTTTCCGTACATAGTAAAAATACTTACCATTTTTTTTTTGGGATAAAAAAAATGACTTAGCAGTTTATTTTAGGACTACTAGTTTTATTCGGGAAAATTCCTCTTAAGAATGTGATGAAATATTGTTATTATTATTATTATTGTTATAATATAATTGTTGGTAACAGAAGTATGTCACCAAATATGTAAGAATTAATTATAGTTTATAGCAATTTCTCCTAAATTTTTTTATTGAGGAATGTCTTCGCATCGCATGTAACACGACAAACTTTCTTAGGAATTGTTTAGGTTCTTATAAACTGAGAATAAATTAGATTCATCAATTGAAGAATAAAAAGCGAGGGAGTATGTATACTTTTGGGGGAGACTTTACAGCACTATCGGCTCCTTAGCGACAACACGACCTTGGTGGGTGCCATAAAACATAGTTGTATTTTTCATTTTTAGCATAGATAAACTCACAAATAATAAGAAGGGAATAATTATTTTTAGCTTAAGAGAAATAATATATAGACTCTCTGATATATATAAGACAACCTAGATACCAATTAAGTAATAAAGTTTATCACATATAGTACACAAGATATCAATGTTAACACTCCCCCTCAAGTTAGAGTACGAAGATCTTTAATGCCCAACTTGCGAGTAAAGAACTGATGCATATCCCGACCGGGAGTGTCCTTCAAGTAGCGAAGAATACGATAAACAATGTGTAAATGGACATCACTAGGCGCTAACATGAACTGAATGAAGTGATCGACTGCAAAAGTAATATTGGTTCAAGTAAGAGTAAGGTAAATGAGTCTGCCAATAAGAGGATGATATACGCTCGGATCCGACAAAAGAGTCCCATTAAAAGGATGAAGGCGGAGATTTTGCTCCATCGGAAAAGCAGCTGGTCGGGTACCCAAATGACCAGAACCAGTGAGAATATTCAAGGCATACTTCTGCTGAGAGAGAAATATGCCACTATTAGTCGAGGCCACCTCAAGGTCCAAAAAGTATTTAAACATACCCAAATCTTTAATACGAAAATGATCTGCTAAGAACTGTTTCGTAGCAATAATACTACTCGGATCATTACCAGAAACAACTATATCATCACTGTAAACCAAAACAATAATAGTCGAATTACCCAAAATCTGCGTAAACAATGAATGGCCAGATTGTGACTGTTAATATCCTGCAGAAATAAGAACCGATGATAGTTTTGAGTACCAATTATGCGTAGCCTACTAAATGTTAAACAATCAAGAAAAATACAAGAAATAAGAAAAAGAAGAGAGAGAAGAGGCTAGGATTTTTATAAATACTGCATAATTATGTTGAGTACAAAAAAGACTGTTTAACCTAAATGCATAGAGACTATATATATAGTCTAAACAAAAGAAACTGAAAAGACTATTCTACCCTTAATAAACAAAATAGCCCTATATTTCTTAACACTTAAGACCGTAGAGATACT
>MKEJ01021635.1:0-18923 GCA_001753735.1 Embelia ribes | reverse complement strand
TTATTTATTTGTAAATACTATTATAACAAAAAATTTTAAATATAACTATTAGAAACATATAAACATATACCAATACTAACTTTATGCATAGGGACAAAATGATGAATATTGCATTAAAAAGATAAATATTTATTTACATTGGAGATATAAAAGTTGCTTTTTTTACTATTTTTGCTCTATTGTTTTTTATAAATATCCACATAATTAATTTACACATGTCTCATAAATTGAAGATTTGTAAATAATAATAAACTTGTCATAGAATTCCATCAACCTAAACATTCGAAAACATAAAACTCATTAAATTATGCTATTTTATTAAGAAGTAATATCATAATTTACTTGCTCTAAACATTATTAAATATAAAACGATTAAGAATAAATTAAAATTAATTACAAAATTTTGTCTCGTTTTCCTAAAAATAAATAAATCTATTTGTTTTGTGCATTGAAAATATTTTATTAAACGTATTCGTCTCATACTTCTAAAATGCCACAATGTTCTAAAATGTCACAATGTTATAAATTAGTTAAGAAAAATATAAACTAATAATTTACATTTTCATATAACTCGTACAACTCGCAGACTACATACTAGTAATAATATTGCAAATAATAAGCATATAAATTTTTTAAACCAATAAAAATTCTAAATATATTAAATCTAATCTAAAAATAATCTCAAATTTTTTTATCCTATTGTAATTGTAAAAATCAAATCACTATGCCGATAAGACTAACTCCTTTTACCAAACTGATATTGAAATTGGATTAAATAATCTATTATACATTCATTTTGAGCAACTTTTATATATATCTTTTAAGTTAAACTCGTAATAATACTTATATTAATTATTATTCAGTTACACTTAGAAATTGCAACTTACACGGGCATAAGAATTTGGAGGATGTTTCAAATAAAGCAAGTTAACTTTGAGAATGAAGTTTTAACTTTTATCTTTTTTATTTATTTATGATCATTAAAATTATAATTTTTACTGTAAACTTAAACTCATTTATAAATGATTAAAATATATGAATTGATCAATATGTTATTTATTTTGATATAAGTTAGTTTTTTGTGATATGTAATATTGATATTAACTTCTATTATAAGTATTATAGGACTTTAAATATGACCAAAAAGTATAAAACATATTCAATATGTTATTTTTCTTAAAAATTGAGGGTCAAGTTTATCCATTTTTTAAACTCCGATAGCTATTATTGCTGTAAGTAAAACTATGGAGACAAAAAAAAATTATTGTTGAAACTATGAGAACCGTTGCTATAGTTATCTCAACAATATCTTTTAAAATATGATATTTTGGTAAATGGTAATATATTTGTTTTGTTAAATACATTATTATCATTATTTGATTCAAATTATTAACTAAAATAATTATAATTTTGCAATAATGATGGGGTATTTTCGGATTGTAAAATAGAAAAAATTTAGAGAGTTTTCGTACTTTTATAATAGAGTTATTTATGGGCAATATTATCAATTGATTTATGTTTTGTAATGATCGAGAATACAAAAATCAAATTTGAGCAATTATTTTTTGACACGCCAAAATATAAATTTGAACTATTATTTTTGAACGGGGAGTAATTATTTAGGATAACAAATATGTTTAGTACAATTTATAAAAAAGATTATTTATATTTCCCACCAAAAAGTAAACTTGTCACTTAATAGAAAGAGTAACAATCAAGATTTTTAAAATCGGACCGATTATTGAACCAATGAAGACACTAGTTCAAGTTTTAATGGTCTAATCGTGGTTGAACCGGTTATGATTAAATAATAATATTTTAATTTTAATATAATATATTAAATAATGTCAAATAAAAAAATAATATAATATGATTAATATCCATAACTTTATAATATTGAAAAATAAACTTTACTTACAAACCCTAATTTGATCGGAACTGCGATTTCCATAAGTTTAAAAAAAAAACTTTAATTTACGGAATCGGTCTAAACTGAACCCCAACCGGTCTTGACGGGTTTTACCTGTCTGTGGCCGGTGCAACAGGTTTTCAATTGGTTCTGTGTATGGCCGATTTTGAGAGTATTTCTGACTGATCTATGTGCCAGTTCCCAGTCGGACCAGTCTAACCAGCCAGTCCGGTCCGGTTTTAACTTCTTTGGTAATAATAGCCCATTGAAAATTTGGCAAGATAATATTAATTCTAATTATTAGTACAATACATCTAGAAGTCACTCGTATTTAAATATTATCCTTATCGGATTAATATACCAGAAAATCCAATAAAACTTTTTGGTGAAAATATCATTACTACGTTGTAAAATATTAATTCTATGCAAGTAAAATTCATTTTTATCTTATTATTGTAATTATGATTGGTGAATTTCTCAAATTTATTCATACCAATCTTTGTCTTATCATGCAAGGTAATCGTAAGGTTATATTTTAAGGGGACAATTTTCATTTAGATTTAAATATTATTTGTGGGCGAGTACTGGCGAATACATAGTTGAATAGTTGGATCATTTCTTTAGAACTTGGACCAGCCATGGACTCAAACATGGTATTGGATTATCGGGTTAGTGGTCAGACCGGTGAATCACTAGTTGAACCGCATGACTTGATTTATATTAAAAAATTCTAAAAAATTCATGACATATAAAATTCTTACTTAAAAAAATTGTAAATAAATTTTTAATTTTTTTTGACATTCAATACTTGTGAAGAACTGCCTAATGAGATGTCATTGCCTCTATTTTCCTTTTCATTCGTTTTTTCTAATATTTTTTTTAATTATGTATGACCTGATCCGGTTCAACTGGGTCGGGTCTCGGGTCACCGATTTTATGAGAAAATCGACTAGGTCATACTTAGTCACACTGGTTCACTGATATTTCTGATATAATATTGTGCTTGGACCGATTAGGTAGCCGGTTCCCAGTTTGACCGGTCCAACTGACCGATCCGATCCGAATTTTGAAATATTAAGTTGGACTATAGTTTTTGGGAAATTTTTAAAAACTCGCTTGGTATACTATATTTTGTATAGAAAATAAATTATGTGGTCCAAGTCACGTATTAAATTTTCAGCCAAAATATTACTTCTTCCGCCGGTCTGCAATGTTTTAGAAAATTTAAAATACAATATCTGAATATAACGAAAATATCTAATTTATATTTTAAATATAAAATGAAAATAAATTTTATATTTTTCTTACATTAAAACTTTAAATTATTAAACTTATTTTTTATTTTTTAAATATATGCGTTATCAAAATATATTGTGAACAGAAGGAATATATTTTTAATTTTTTTACTTTTACAATGGACTAATTCAATATAACGAATTCTAATTTACAAAAACCATACGACTAAACTCCACCACAAAAAAAGAAAAATCTACTAACCAGCCACCAGATATTCCACGTGGCACCCAAACGGATCAACCAAGCCGCGTGGCCCAATCACAGCCCATATTTCCCTCACCCTAAGCCAATAACAATCACCAATTAGATTCCCCTATATCTCCCTTCCCCTTACTTGTACTCTCTCCCACCCCTCTCTCCCTCCACAAATCTCTCCCATCTCTCTCCCTTATTTTGGAAACACTTTTGGAAATCTTGAGGTATGGCTGCTTCCAATGCCCTCATGAGCTGCGGCGTAGCGGCCGTGTGCCCCTCGGTGCTCTCGTCTTCCAAGTCCAAGTTTGCGGCCGCATTGCGAATGCCGTACGCGGGGGGTGGCTCCCGGTACACCATGACGGCCGACTGGATGCCGGGTCAGCCGAGGCCACCCTACCTCGATGGCTCAGCACCCGGGTAAGATGGTACTTTACAGGCTTGTTTGGTCGTACGCTTGTAGCTTATCTTTTTTATTTTTTGCTTTTATCAGTTAAAAATAAATTGTCTTATTTGCTGAAAAGTTATAGCTCTTTTATTTAAAGAATTTAGATCGTATATTTATACAAACATTTTATGAAGTAACGTGTATGTATGTGGCATAATCTATTTCTTATATTTCGTTGTAAGTTGTACTAGAATCTGGGGGCATTTTTCAAGTTATATATGAAAAGAATTACACGAGGGATCCTCTTAGTTTCAATATATATTCTCGCTGGTTGTTATGGTTTCAATTGAAACACTAAAAGCTCCTTAGTGTCAAAAAAGTTTGATTTCGTACCCAAATGTTTAGTAAAACGAAATATCTGGTCACTCACAGTTAGAAGAGAGTATATGGGAAATTCGAGAAATACCCGACCTAAATTTTTCAAACCCAAATTACCACCAAAAATATAGAATTTACGAACACGAATTACCCGAACTATTTTTAATAAACTCGAACCGAACCTAATTTAGGCTAAAACCCGAACTCGAATTTTCCGACTTACCCGAACAAAATCTAAATTATATACATGAAATGGCATCATTTTCTTAATATATATATATAACGACGTCGTTTCGTTATTTGGGTATTTCGGTAATTACCTGAATTCGAATTAACTGAATACCCAAATTTTTGGCATAATAAAATCCAAATCCGAAACCGAACCCGAATGTCGGGTAATTTTGGTATGTTACCCAAAATTCGGATAGGATACCCGAAATTTTGCTCTCTTCTACTCACAGTAACATTTATAAAATAAAAACCCAAAAAAGGTAGGAAATAATATGGACATAAGATCATAAAAAAGTCTAAAAGTACCCCTAAATAAGTCACACTAAATCGCTTGATATGAGTTAATCGTCACTATACATGACTTTGCTTCAATAATGGGAACCAATTATGTTACTAGTTCAAAACACGAAGGGATATTACCGTTTGATTGAAACTATGAGGACCAAATAGAACTTTTGATGAAATATGGGGACCATGAGCACACTAGGCTCTACAATTAATTTTATTTCATTATTGATAAGCTTTTGTTTGTTAATTAGACGCTTTGTACCTAACTTGTAAATTGACGTACCTATTTTACATTTTTTAAATAATGCAGAGATTTTGGGTTCGATCCGCTACGTCTCGGAGAAGTCCCCGAGAACCTAGAGAGATTCAAGGAGTCCGAAGTCTATCACTGCCGATGGGCTATGCTTGCCGTTGTAAGTTACCCTTAACTTACGGCATAAAGTCATCTTTTTTGCTAATTTAACGAAAATTTGAACTTAAAAATTACAACTAAACAAGCCGTTAATAAGTCAAAGTTCAACTTAGGAAAATATTTGGTTCCTAAACTTGTCCTCTAATTTTTCCCACAGATAGCCTATTAAACCTAGTAATTTTAGATTTTCGGAGTTAAATTTTTTTCAAGATTTTCATCAAAATTCACGAAATGAAATTAATTTTTTTTTTTAATTTTAATTCCTATTTTGTAGCCCGGTATTTTGTTACCGGAGGCACTAGGATTGGGCAACTGGGTGAAGGCCCAAGAATGGGCAGCCATTCCCGGAGGACAAGCGACCTACTTGGGTCAACCCGTCCCGTGGGGTACCCTACCGACGATCTTGGTCATCGAGTTTCTAGCCATTAGCTTTGTTGAGCATCAAAGAAGCATGGAGAAGGACACCGAGAAAAAGAAGTACCCCGGTGGAGCTTTCGATCCATTAGGGTACTCCAAAGACCCTAAGAAGTTTGAGGAGTACAAGGTCAAGGAAATCAAGAATGGTAATTGGACACTCACTCTTACATCATCGAGCTTGTTTAGTTGCAACTTATAAATTCTCAATTTTCAGTTTATTTGCTTAAAAACTGCACATCGCTTGGCTAAATTTTCAGCTGATTTGGATTGTTAGTTACGAAATATAATCTTAATTATTTCTTATATTTTTTATTTTAGGACGGTTGGCAATGTTGGCATTCGTGGGCTTCTGCGTGCAGCAATCGGCTTACCCTGGAACCGGACCACTCGAGAACTTAGCGACCCACCTGGCCGATCCGTGGCACAACAACATCGGAAACGTCATTATACCCCCTGGCATTTTTCCTAATTGAATTTTTCCCATGGATATCCCATTTGTAATTAATCTTGTAACGTTTTGAAATAGTGGCTAAAGGGTGCATGTTCGATCTGGTTTTATGTACAACTGTTGTATCCTATTATATATTATTGTACTTTATCATGTAACATTAGATAAAATGAGGAGTGTGACCTATTTATTAGCAGAGTATTCGTGTTTTTAATAATATGTGATCAAATGCTTAATCTGGTATATAAACATTCGGTGAAATCCGTTATTAGATTTTTGTTTTACTTAAGAAATAAGGATCGAAGGAAAAAAAAAAACATATATTTTATGCCCAAGAAATTACAACACGTATTTATGCTTAAATTAATTTACTTTTTCTCGTGAGAAATGATACCCATTGCACATCGCAAATGGGAAGAGAAACGGTAGAAGCCATGGGTGCCAAAATTAAAATTAAAATAGCATGTTTTTGTAAATAATTTGAAAAAATACTAATTGTGATAAATAATTTTACAAAAATAAAAGAACACTTAGTATGTACGACTCATTTTGGTAAATATTTTCTTAATATTTTTTGCAATTTGTTGGGTCACATCCTGTGATTAAGCGGACACCCTCAGCAGATCTCGGCCCATGTAGGCAAGGCCTACCCAGTAAGAAGCACTAGAAATTGTATCATCATTAACTTTCCATTTCTTGCAAAAATTCCAACTTTTATTTTTATTTTCTATATTAGTAATTGGTTTTATGATTTAATGGAACTATGCAAAAATGACTCATTTTCATTGCAGATTTTGCTTATTTTTTGACTGAAAAAAAAAACTTGATACATCTAGTGGTGTCAAACGGCTCGGGTCGTGGCCTGGTTGGCCTGTTTCATAAAATGCTTGGCCCACGGCCCACCCATAACCTGTTTGTTGATGGGCTGGACCCATGACTTAATTTTTTTAATTAATAAATAAATAAATATGAGTTTAGATTTTTTATAAGTTAAGGTTGTGTTATTTTTTTCGATAAATTAAGTTAAAGTAAGGTTATTCTTTAAAAATTAATCTATTTAATTAAAAGAATAATCTATATTTAATAAACCTATTTTATCATTTTGTATAAATTTTTTCAGATTGGAAAAGTGCACTAGTTAGATTCATTATCCTAGATTCAAGCCTTCGTAGAATCATTTTAGTTTTCATCATGTAACCTTTTTATTGTTACAATTAACAATAACATTTCTAAGTTCCATCAAGTAACCTTCACAAATCTGTCAAATTATAAACTATTATTAAAAACGGGCAACTCTATAAAAAAAATTAACATTATAAATAAAAATTATGAATAAAAAATTAACATAATAATTAAGATTATGAATACAAATTTTAAACTAACAACTCTATAGAAAAAAATTATTAGATTAGTAACCTTCACAAATCTGTCAAATCACTCAGATTAAAAACTATTATTAAAAACTAACAGCTCTATAAAAAAACTAAAATTATGAATAAAAAAATGAATAAAAGTTATGAATAAAAAACTAACATTACAATTAACATTATGAATAAAAATTAAAAACTAACAACTCTATAAAAAAAATTATTAGATAAGTAACCTTCACAAATCTGTCAAATCACTATACATATTATTAAAAATTTTAATACCCATAGTGTAGTAATTATGTAAATAACATTTTTGTAAGATTATATCTACAAAATTAAAATATATACTACACATATGTAATTTTCATAAGATATATGTTTAATAATAATATATATTAAAAATTTAAAATAAGCCCTAAACAGGCTTTTTGACCTGGCCCGCGGACTTAGAAACGGGCCTAAACGGGTTTGGCCATAATGTGTTACAACTATTTTGCAAGAATACAAGTAGTTAGCGAGTTTTTGACCAAAATATTGTAATTTTAGAAACTATTTACCAAATTAAGGCTGTTTTCAAAATAATTAGCAAACCAATGCTGTTAACTGCGATTTTTCATTGCATTTTAAAACAAAATCGCAGTTTCGCAGTTTGATATTGCAATTTTTGCATCATTGTTTGAAAATGGAGAAGTAAAATGCTATAAAATTCACAATTTCAAACTGCTTGTTATGTTGTAAAATCGCAGTTTGAAACTGCGATTTGTTGAACTGCTATTTTTTTAACATGTAACAAATCGCAATTTGTAACTATGATTTTTGTAATAACCTTGGTTTGGTAAATATTTCAAAAACAACCTTAATTTAGTAAATAGTTTCCAAAATTACAATATTTTGGTCAAAAACTTGTAGCGGAATAGTAAAATAGTCTGGAGAAAAATGAGTAGAGGATGCAAAACTAGTCATCCCTTTGAATTAGACACTTTATCAACAGTTAGTACTAGATTAATAAAAAATACACAGTACTTGAGCAAAGTCCACTTACCTTAAAGGTCATCATGTTAAACAGCGAGATTTTCCCTCCTGATGCTGACATAACATAAGAATCATTCTTCGAAAGCGCAAAGCACGAAACAGCATCTTCTGGTTTTATATCACTCACGTCATTTGTCATCAATATCCCACTAGAAGGTTGCCAAAGCTGGGGTGAGACATTAGTAGTTGCCTATATAAGAAGACAAAAGAAGTTCCATTAGGTAAGCAATGAGTTTAAGATGGTAATATTAAAAGAGAAGCTTCGCGGATGACTCAATACCTTGCCGGAAATGTTCCTTTCATTTCTCTGCCATTTCCAGAGCTTGTGCACTGCATTGGCTGACAATGCCAAGATGGCAAGTCCTGAGTTTGTATAAATTAACCTCGAAACCTGGTATGTGGAGGATATAAAGATGGATGAGCATAAAAGAAAAAAGTGAATTCAATAAAAAAGTTCTATTTAATTCGAAGTCCAGAAGAATGTAATGCTATTTATACAGCTAAAAATGCTACAGACACGCACGATAAGATAATATAGCCACATAAGTACTTCAAACAAGAAGTGCCAGTGTAGCAGTACCGTTGATCGGGCTCATAAACCATTTGTTTGTTTGAGTACTTTGAGGCCGCATTTTTTTTTTCCATTTGCTAAATATCTAGGTTGGATCAATCTGCATTGAGTTAAATGGGAACGGACTAGATTATGGCTTAATCCATGCAAGTTCCATCTACTTCGACAGAGTAATTCATGAAATCGTTTATTTTTCTCACCATTGTTTGTCAACTTGAATTTGGACCAAAAGATCATACCCATAAGGAAAATGCCAAGAAAAGAAGTATTGAAAAGCAAAATGAAGGTATTTAAAGAAAACAGATGTTAAAACTTAATCCCAAGACTTTTTGTCTGAACCATCTCCTGGGATCGGAAAAAAGGCCCATGTTTAAGTCTCCTGGTTTGATAGTCTGAGATTAATTGCTATACAAACATGTACCTAACCTGGACTAGAAATCCAGTCAAGGCTTATCCCACCAATCACATGCACCGTAAGTGTCTAAATGATCCATTGCTCATGCACAAGTATGTGGTCACTATTCTGCTAAAACCGTTTCCAGGCACAGGGAAGAGAGAGGAGAAGAATAAAGCCAGTCAATTGAAAAAATTAAGTTAGGCACTATGTAGCCTCTTATGAAACATGAGTATGTAACAACTCAAGAAAAAATAAAGCATTTTGTAAGAGGTGAAAGAAGAAATTTGGAACTAATATGATCAAGCAAACTTTACCCTTGTTGTCAAATTATCTGGGAGCCTCAGAGATCGACACTGTGTTGGTTCATTGATTTCTGCAAGTTTCCAGACTGAAGATTTCTCAATTGACTCATCACCGCTCCTTTGTTTAACATCCATCATAGCTCGACTATCTCCATTCTACATCAATTTAAAGAGAAAAAATTATCACTAAATACAGAAGCATTTATGAAGCAAAAGCAAACATGTGAAAGCAATTTTCATTCAAGTGACTGAAAAAGGTAAGTCTGAGTCAAATTCATGGGCAAATATGAAATGGAAAGAATGTACAGCCATTTTATAGGAAAAAGATCTCTATCTAAGTTACACCTTAATATCAACACTCACCATAGCAATAATAGGTGGCATGGGAATAGCTCGATCAGCAATGCTAGTTCCAGCTGGTGCATTGGAAACGCCAAAGTTGACCATTGGAGGGGGCTGCTTGCATGGGCATATAATATATGTGAAACAAAGAGGAGTGGGGTCTGAGTTAGATCATGTCTGAGTATCATCTCTCAATCTGTTTCAATTTATGACTTTTACCATGTCAAATATATATCCTTCTCATACTGCCAATTATTCATTTTTTATTTTTTTTCCCTTTTCCAAAATTACAGTTTTTACTTAACATGTCTTTCCAAACTATGGATGGAAAGATGAAATCAGATATTTTCTTCTTGGAAAAAATCAAATCTTGTCAAAGGTAAAACCATGGAGGGTGGGGTTGATATAACCAAGTGGATGAAGGTAGCAAATTTAAAATCCACCATGCACATGCTCTATCCCATCCTTTGTTCACAAGTAAAATAGTATCACAACTTTGAGCCTTTTTTTTTTTTTGTACTTTGGTAAAGGCAAAGAAAGAAATTCGATTTTCTCAATATATAGAACACATGAAATATTTTTCACTTATATTTACAAGAAAACTTTCAATGGATACAAAAAGTAGTACCTTAACAATAGATGAGGGGCCAGCTCTAGAAGGATCAAATGAACCAACACTACGCAATACTCGAACACCATCTGAATTCGCGAGTATTTTTATACCATGGTCATTTGTTGAAACAGCTAGTAATATTCCTTCCTTGTTGAACCGAATACACGGACAAGCCTAAAGAAATAATAAAAAGGAAGGACAGTAGGTGACGAAGCCTGATCCACAGACAGATGTGAACTAAAATAACGTGTGAGAAAAAGTACCGGCAATCCACCCTCAGCGTCGATAGTTGTAAACAAATTGACATTGTCCATATCCCATAGTTTGATCATAAACTCATGGCCAGCTGCTAAGAATCGGTTCCTCGTGGTATCAAATTGCACCATCCCCTCAAAACGCTTACCAAGGCCATTATATGTATGCTTGACAGCTCCCTCAGTTTCGTTCCATTCCACAAGATATGAATCCCCTTCTTTATTTGTCCCACACGAGAACAATCTATTATTTTTTGCAAGTACAACCAAATATTAAACAATAATCCATTAGGTTACCTGAAAACCAAAACCATGGAATTATAAATAATCTTTCAGACCTGGTTCCATCAGCACTATAAGCCATTGTGGTCGAACAATGACCTGGAGCATCATAATCCACTCGAGAACCCATGTTAGCATACAACCATGCCTTGATGTTCCCATCAGTTGCAGTCGAAAAGACAAACTGTGTTTAAAAGTATAAGAAATTGTAAGACAACAGTTGGAGATTCTGAAAACCAAACTAAACATAGATGCCTATTAAGGACTTCACTTAGAAAAACAAGAGTTACTAAGGATACCTGAATGTTTTCTTTGTGATGTGGGCATACAGAATACACTGGTGCTTGATGGCCTTCAAAGATATGTTGCTTAGCCCCCGTAACAGCATCCCAAACCTGTAGAAACACAGAATATTAACATTTATAGTGTAAATCTCTCTGCAACTTGTATAAAAAATCATCTGTAGTAATACCTTAATGAGCCGATCCTCCCCACACGTAACAACGGAAAGTTGTTTATTTGGATGAGAGAAACCAAGATCATTCACACTACCAGCATGAGCGTCAATCTGAATAGATAAAAATAAAAAACAGATGGTCAAAAGCTCCTTTTGAAATCTATTAATGTGGAAAAAATTTAAACCACCTTTGACATGAAACATAAAGAGAGGGAGAGAGATGGATGACTCAATGGTACGAACCTCTAAATGGTTTCGAATATCGCCACCGCCATGGTAAGAGTATATGTGCACAAGGTGTTTGGAGTATGCAACACCTAAAAACAAAAAATATATTAGGCTATCAGCGTTCCTACTTCATTAACCACATGTTTATAGCAACACCTTTAAATATTATTTTTTTTTAGCATACCAAACAGAGAACCATCAGGAGTCCAAATCACACGGTTGACGGATGCAGTATAATCATTTTTCAGAGATGCCTATAAGCAAGAATAAAAAAGAATGGTTGGTGGATTAAATAAAGCAAGAATGCTAGTTTACTGACGAAATGCACAGAGTGACTGTTACCAACCTGCAAAGGTAACGAAGTTGTTCCAATATCCCAAACCTTAAAATTCCTCACCGCAAGCCTCTCCCTACTACCAAGATCCCATACCATGACGTCTCCGTTACTTGTGCCAACCACTTTAATAATCATAAAGAAATCAAAAGGAAAATGCTGTAAAAAATCAAATACTCATCGAAATTAAAGTAATATGAGCGGGAGAACTAACCAAGTAAGAGAGTGAGTTGACCCGGATGGAAATCCATACTTTTCACAGCTGAACCCTGGTTTAAAGTCATAATGACATTCTTGGGTAAATCGTCAGAAGAGTATGAACTCTGACCATGGGACTGAGTCGAGTACCCAATAGGTAGGACATTAACAGGCAGATTATTGACCTGTTTGTTAAACAGAAAATATAAAATCAAATAACCAACAACTTGAATGGATATACAAGACTGAAACAAATCATTGACCAGCTACTGGCATAAAAATTCAAGTCTCACAAGAGTAAGGTATTAGTTCATGAGACACATTGGTAGATATAATAGGACTTTTATGGACCTGTAACCTGATTGTTACAAATTTAGGATGAACTGAACAAACTAATTGCATGAAGACATGCATAAAAATAAAAAACTAAAGGCGAAAAGCAAGTTGAAATTGGAGATGGCTTTAGCCTTTAAAGATGCTTCCTTATCAAACAGATGCAACAAAGTTAAAAATGTGAATAAGCAAGCATAACTTAATTACCATAAATTACCAGTAACCCAGATAAAGCCACTATCCAATTGCACAATACACAATACAACCTCTATGCAGAATAACGCAATTGATGACAATGGGAACCTTATTACCATAGACTAATTTGAGCATAGGTAATTTGATTATACAAAGTAGATGCTGCATATGAATCACTTTTTGACAAATTACTAAAAGGAAATATATGCCACACTTGCGTTCGAGAAAAGGGGCCAGGATTAAAAAATAAAATAAAATTGTGACAGTCAAGCTTGTAACAGAAAGAAGGAAACGCCACGTAGCACAGTGTCTCTGAGTTTCAAATATGACACACCATGCAAGGGGAAATGGTAAAACAACTATTTAGAGAAAGCTCTAGCATAAGGTGATAGATCTACTAAATTTCATCAACAGACCAATTATTAAGATAAATTGAGAAACAGTAAACAAGTACTTCATCTGGCAGTCCAAAAGGTCTCGTTCTCTTCAGCACATGGTCCGAATCAGCTGTCTGATAGTCGACAGCTGAATTATTAGGAGGAGACCTCGGGCGCTTCAGCAACGCTGCCACAAGTAAATATAGAAAATAAACCCCTCAAACTGGATTACACAAACAAAAACAAGAGGAGTGTTGTATTAAAGCCCAAAGGAGCTTTATTAGTTTGATTAAAATTCGCATGTTTAAAAAAACATCACACCCAAAAATTTGTCCAAAGCTTAAGGGCAGTTATCAAACTTTATTTTAGCCAGCCTTGGGTGAGGTTTCTCTTAGCTGAATCTCTTTTAACTATGTATATTTCATATTGATTGATAATGTACTCCCAAATGTTAGAATAAAATTCTCTTCGCTATGTATAATACTTATATTTCACAAGATTTTGGGAATATATACGCGATCATATTTAAACAAAAAATAAGTAAATGATATTTATTTGGCTTAAGAAATCTAGCTTCTTGTGGCTTGAGTTCGGCTAATTTTCTGATCCAAAATTTAAGTTCATACACAATAGTGCCATAAACCTTGGCTCTTACAGGCAGCTAGATTCATGCCAACATAAGGACAAGGCAATATCATTGAAAGTTAAACATCTTTTCGCATTTAAAAACTTGTCTATATGTAACCATTGCAATGAACAACTGCTATATAACTATTAAGGCATATGAACAGAAACTTTTCAGTACCAGAATTACTAGGTGGAGTGAAACCAATAGGTCCAGCAGAAGTAATAGCATGGGGAATAGGAGCTTGATTAGTCATCCATCCCGCAAGAGAAGTTGGCAGAGGGGTTGGTGCTTGTTGAAACGGCTTCAAAGAAAATTAATAAATTTAGCCTTCAATGAAATCAACCAAATAAAAAAAAGTAACTTAAAATAGCTAGTATAATGAAAAGGCGCCTTTTAAATCTTACGCTGTGACCAGCAAGAGGTGGGAACCCCGGTCCTTTGGGAAGGGCACCCATTAGGGTATTGGTTACAGGGGATGGGGCTCGAGCACCATTTGGCTGTGACTGCCCACAAGAATGGTCTATGAAAAGGGTTCTTATATCGGGGTTAGGTTTTGGGTTCTTGCAGAGCTGGTGCTGCCAATTCAAGCTGCACAAAACACACAAAATATACAAAAAGTATGAAAAAATGAAACTACTTTTAGTAGTCTTAGAGCTTCGGTACTACTTCCTATTATGTTTTCCATGGCCTCACCATTTACTTAGTGGCTCCATGGCCAAAAATTTAGAGTGGTAATGTAAAAAGGAACTATTACAGAGAAACTCCTAATCCCTATAGTATTAGATTATTTTTGTAGTAAATACCTTTGGTTAATTAGTGTTCGCAGTCTGGAGTTCTTCAGACCTGGAAAATTTAGCTTATCACGAAACAAGGGGTTTGCTTCAATCAGCTTTTTGAGTTCAGCAAGCATTATGGCCCTCGCAGATTTGGTATCACCATATTTCGACAGCTGCTCATTATCCCTGAAGTATCATAATATTAAAAATAGTGAAAACAGCATAAGATAAGGTCTCAAAGGACCAATATGTACACCGATATTTTTTTTTACCTGAAGTTATCCAAAGTCAGAAGCTGTGTTATTTCTTTAAAGAGATCCTCGTTAAAAGTAGAAAAAACTTTCAAATCCTTCGCTAAAATCTCAACAGCTCTAGCTCGATCCTTTCTGCAATCAAAGAAGATAAATAGCATAACCATATAATTAAAAATTAACTATAAATGCAAATGAAAATGTAACTATATGACATGGTTCACAAAGATAACATTAAACAGCTCATAAATTGAATACGTACTTATCTAGGGCTTCGAGGTACTTCTGTTTTCGAATCTCAAAGAAAATCTTCATGGAGTATCTATTTTCGTCCACCTTAGTGAACCCAGATAAATACTTCTCCACCTCATCCCATTCGCCATTGGTTACCATTTCCTCAAAATGCCTCATGTTGAAGAAAAATCCTGATTCTTGCTCCAATCTTTTATCAGATATTATTAAAATTGGAAAAGCATAAAAAAATTTAGTTAGTTGGACCCAAGTTACAAAACCACAGCATGTATACCATGATTGTTGGATGATACAAAAATATAAACCCCAATGACATCCTCCAAGTTTCCCATGAATGGGAGTCATTGGGAGATGCTAACAGTTTACTTGCACAACTTAAATTTGATCAAAAAGCAATTTCCACATTAAAATCGTATTTAGTGCTTTCTAGAAAAAATTTCTCTAGCGGAATAAAAGAATACAAGAATGAATACTAAGACCACAACGAAAAGCAAGAACCTTTTTTTGTTTATGAGCTACATGATTGTTTTCATTCTCAACACTTGCAAATCCAACAAAAGATCTCATTCAATTCAAACTCCAATTAAATGAATTATCAATACAGTAGTTTCCCCTATATCATATTTTCCCACGCACCAACTACCAAACACCCCACAGGAAACATCAATTTCTACTATTTCCGGACAAACAAAAAGAAATATAAATAGCCCTAAAATACTAAAACGGAGCCTCACCTGTGAACAGTGTCTTTGAATTTCTCTTCATCGAGAAATTGAAGAATTAGGAACACTAATTCTCTGCTCAAAGATGACATGTTTTTCTGCAACTCCAGTCAATCTGAAACAAATTAAACAAACATGTCTAAACATATATGCATGCACACAACTTTATAACTAAGCTGAGCCCTTCTAGATCAAATTGAACAGATTAAACCAAATTAAAACCCCAATATTACCAGCAATCAACAACTAACAAATCAAATGGACATATACATCTATGAACTAAACAAACCATTTATATACATGTATGTTGTATATAAATTTCAACCTAAACTGAGTCCTTGCAGGTCAAATTCAACAGATTAAATCAAATTTAAACCTCCAAATTATAACAATCAACAACTAATTACAAATCAAACGGACATATACGCAGAAATTAAACAAACCATGTACATACATGTATGGGCGTATATAAATTTAAACTTAAACTGAGCACTTGCAGGTCAAATTCAGACTAAAGTAAATTTAAGCCTCCAAAAAACAAGTAATCAACAACTAATACAAATCAAAAGGACATATACATACGTAAATTAAATAAACCATGTATATAAATATATGAGAGTATGTAAAATTAAACCTAAACTGAGCCCTTGCAGATCAAATTCAACAGATTAAACCAAATTAAAACCCATAATTACAAGCAATCAACAACTAATTACAAACCAAATGGACACATACATACATATATTAAACAAACCACGTATATACATATATGTGTGTATATAAATTTAAACCACTATTGGTATTATGAAGCCTGAAGACATGTTCTTCAGACTCTACTGCCGAGGATCCCACTCAATTTTCGACAGTTTATATTTCTATTTACTTATGACTACGCCCCTACTATAATTACATCTTATTATGTACCTTGTAAATCAATCTCATAACAAACACTCTTCTCGGCCGGCACCCCAGACGTACTCATTATTGACGAATTGGGATAACAAATCTCAGTGTTCTTTATTTTCTGCTTTGATTTTTTGGTTAGCCTAATTATCAAGATAACTGAGCCCTTGCAAATCAAATTCAACACATCAAACCAAATTTAAACCTCCGAATGACAAGTAATCAACAGCTAATTACAAATGATATGGCCATACATATACATACATACATACATATAATTGTTTACAGAGAAAAATGAGGGGAGAGAGAGAGAGAGAGAGAGCTCATACCTGATTGAATGAGTGGAAATAAAAACAGATCGGATAGATTGTGAAGATGGAGACAGAAGTCTCTCTCTCTCTCTCTCCGGAATCGCCGAAGCTACACTCTCTCTGTTGAAGAAGACAAAAATAAATTAAATAAGTCGCGAGTTGATTATTTATGCGGCATAGAAATGGGGTTTGTAATAAGCAGACAAGCTGTGGGTGATAAGTAGGCCATCGTATCACTCAGATGCGATAAGTGCTGCTGCTTATTAATGTGTATTAGGCTGCTTTTGCGGGGTTTCCGAGAACGGGTTAGGGAAATATTAGGGTGTGGTCATCCACAGGGGGAGTAGGTGTGCACCATCACTTTATTGTAATGGTTTTACCAACATAGTTAAGAAAAGAATTATCCGGAAAATAAGAAGGTTGGTTAGTACAGTTTATATATTACAACCGTTGTTCAAAAGTTATTTTATTAAAATATTTTTTTTATTATAGTAATTTAATTATTCTATCCATACGAGTTGTACGAAATTGATAGCCTTATTAATGGGTTTAATAAGAAAGATAGTTAAAAAATTTTGAATCTCAATAATATCAATTGATCTTTCTTAATCCTTACAAAAAAGATAAATTAAATTATTAAAATTGGATGGAAAGAGAAATATTTAGAATCGTGGTATGCGTATATAATTATTGATTTATCGGTCGGTAAAGAAAAAAGCAAAAAGTAGTATATATTAGATGCAACAGTTACATTAACAATAATAAATGTTAAATATAACAACATCTATGGTGGAGATCAATTTGACAAAGCTACCATCAGATTTACAGCTTTTTTAGATAGCTTATAGAAATTATCGAAATTGTTGGGTGGCCTGAGAATTAAGATGCAGAACAACAATTGTTAGTAGCATGGAGGACATACTGTAACTTGGTTACGCGTTACAAATTTACTATGATAGCTATAAGAGTTGGAGAAATGTGGAAAAAAAAAAAGATGGCAGATATCAAATTGGCAGAGCTGTGTTATCAGTTCTATAATATTTTTTTTTATGTAGATACTAAAAATTATAAAGTTGTTGGGTGGTGCAGAAATTAAGATGTAAAGTAACAATTGTTAGTAATATTAAGGACACGTTGTAAAGTTGGTTAGGCGTTACAAACTTATTAGGATGAGTTAGGGGGAAAAAAGATGAGTTGATTTTTATTTGCTAAGGGTATTTTTGTCAAATATATTTATTGAGGGCCTTAAATATTTCAATCCATTTTTTGCATGTGATTTCTAGATCAGTTATATGATTATTTCTTCAATCTTAAAATGGAAAGCATTTTAAAGGTATCATAAAGCAAATCTACTCAATGGAACATTTACTTGAATTAATTGGATTTTCTTTCCAAAATGTTAAATTAATCTTACCTTTTGCAGACCAAACAATTAAAGCATATTAAAGTTTTTTCCTGCTGCTAAAGTTTACCATGTTCTTCCAACATTAGTTGAATCGCAAAAAAAGGTTAATTGTATACAACAAATTTATAAGAATAGATTTAAGAATTGATATGCCTTATTTTACTAACAGATTTAAAAAATGCATATTCTGCCAAATCCTAAAGCATAGATATTAAATCCTTGTGGTAGTATTTGCTAAAAATTTGAGAAGAAATAAATGCCTTTATATTAATAGATAGTAAGGTTGGAGCATGACTAGTCAAAAAGGAAATTAGCATGTACTTGGTTACGCTTTCTTCCAAAAGTAATAAAACAAATAAAAATTAATAAATTTCCACAAAAAAAAAAAGGGGTAAATAATTATTGAGCAAAAAATAATTTTATTTAAAAAA
>MKEJ01021628.1:0-11133 GCA_001753735.1 Embelia ribes | reverse complement strand
CCATCAAACTTAATTTTCTTGGTCATGATTATTTTGTTCCTCCTAATTAATTTTTTTCTCTCATGGTGTTAGGCAGTAGTGGCAACCGCAACGGCTGTTGGTCTAGAAAGGTCAGTGATATGTTATGAGAGTTGATTTAGAAAGGGATTTAACGTTTGGATGCGTTGGATAAAAAATAATTTTGTTTCTAGATGATCATAAATCAATGGAAGTATTTTGTTGCGTACAATGAGAAGATTTCACATTATGGTTGTAACCAAGTAGTTTGGACTAGATAAAATTAGAAGGCAATATCATGAACTTTTACACGAGTCTCTTTGGCCTATGCCTTCACTTGAAATCGATCATTTTCAATGCAAAATCTAAAATCTTGAAATTTTATTTGCTTTTTTTTTTCTTTTTTTATTTATGGAATGTCATAAAATTTGATGGTTAAAAGGAAAACATAATAGTGTATCCTATGTACTTGTTTAAGTGTTTTGTTTTACAAGGGTCTAAAAGTCCAACTTGTAATAAAGTTTAAAAGTTATAATTTTGTGTTTTGTGTTTGAATGGTTGTACACGCATATTCATTGAGTTATCTAATTGTATACAACATGAAGATGAAATCAAAATTATGAAAAGCTAACAATTTGTTAAATTTTAATTTATAACAAGTCATAAATTCATTGCTAGTTGGTGTAAAGTTAAACACATCAAACTGGTTTCTAAGAGGGAAAAAGATGATGCGGATTGCTCGGAAGCTTTAATGTTTTGATTGCGAATACATAGGCGAATATGTACGTATGTAAAAATATATGCGCGGAACTTTCTCTAACTCTCCGTTAGTCATTCCATAAAAAATTCTGAATTGTTTCAAAGATAACGCACCGATAGATATCTATGTAAATTTCATTATGCAGAAGAAGATTATTTCCTCAATCTTGTACAAAATAATGTGACGATGAATATTGACAAGGAAAATCTTTTTTGTAATAAATGATGCCTATATATGTATAATTATAGAATTAAATGGTAAAGTTGTAAGGTGGTTTCGAAATTACTATTTGTGGGACTTATTATGTAAAACCTAGAGGGTTAAATATCATTAGAAATTATGAACGGAGGCAAAATTATACATAAGAAAACTGTATACCAAAATGTAAAATATCAAATGGAAGAAATCGTAGAAAATACTAAATATATCTTCATGTTATATTAAAAAATATAAATTTAAAATTTTTGTTATATTTAAATATTAAATTATTATATTTTAAATTTTCTTAAAAAAAACATTGTTAATATCTTTGTTGGCTTGTGGTTGTGTGGCAGTCTTTGTCCCTAGAAGGACCTTCGAAATTTTTGTAAAATTTCTATGTATATTTTGACTTTTTTTAATGTACGTATAGCTAGAATAAAAAAATATTATTCTGTTAAATCGGATAATAGAACTTATCCCCTTCTATACCGCAAGTGTTGTGCGGGTCATTATTCTTTGAGGTTGTTGTGCACTTAATTATGATTTTTCATCTTAATTTATTCTTGTTTTTTGTTTTTTTCTGTGCTTTTATTATGTCTCTGGATTCTTCAAGGTCACTCTATTCAATTAGTTAATTAGCGTCCATTCACTTTCATAAAGTCATATTCTCATTGCTGTCCGGTCCCAAAATATTGAAATTTTATTTATTAAGTAATTTTATACTAATAATTAAAACAAGAAATTCATATGGTGTAAGTACTTAGATATGCATTTAATGGCTATAATCATCGTTAATTTTTGTAAATTATGTATAAAAAAATCATATTTGGATAAGTATTACATAATTTTTTAATGTGTAAACGAATCACAGTGAATTTAAACACCTCAAAAAGTATAGAAAAAATAATTCACATATGAACAATCTTGTATCAAAATTTGCAAACAAATGTTTATATTAATTATATAGTGTGGTTTATCTGATTTTTCAAAATAGAGCAGCTATGTATGATTCTTTGCTAGGTATATATCATTACTCAATATTCCATTATGTAATATTATTTATACTTTCATTGTTGCTCGGTGAGCTGTTTCAAAGATACAATCATAAATACTACTACTGGTTTTACACTAATGAGAAATGATTAATGTTCCTTGAGAATGATTACATGTGTTTATAAAATATATATATATATAATTTCAGTCTAGTTATAAAAAAAAATTGTTCGCCGACTTCGTAATAAAATGGAAATTTTCCTTCGTCTAGTACTCCCTCCCTCCAAAATTAAAATTAATTAGATGATTTCACTTTACACGCAGTTTTATGTAATTTTAAATTTATGTTAAATGGCTTAAATTGTCTCTATTGATGATTGATTTGACATTAACCCCTAATAATTGAAAATGTAATATAGGTAATTCAGTTTATACTGTAATAATTATTATGTCTTAAAATAGAAGTATCCAATTATTCGTGGATGGTGGAAGTTTTAGAACAAATAAACAAATAAATAGGTATGAATTCACAATAAATATTTGGTGTTTGGAAGTTTTGACGACAACTGGCCAGCATATGAAATTGTTAAAAAGCTTATATTTTTTTCTATAGTTGTTAAACTAATATTCAACTTTGAACAACTAACTAATAGACAGCAATTATTATATATAATAATAGTTGCAAGTATAATTAATTATATAATGTGAGGCAGTCAAAGAAATACTAATCAAAACTTTACCCGAGAAAGTGGGAAATTTTGTGTCTCAAAGCTGCTTCAATGATTTCACAACCATTGACTTTTTAAAAAATTAATTTTAGAGGAATCGCCACATGGCTGACTTTTTAGAGCGGTTACAATTTTTTTAGTTTCTTATTAATGATGACGTACATGTGATGGTTGGATTTTCTCATCCAATTTTTAAATCTTACTTTTTAAATACTTATTTATTTTGCAGATTAAAAATTGATTATTTTGAGCCTTTCTACACACAATTAATTTGATCATATACAAGTATAAAAGATTTTAAGAATATTTTTCGAATATAGTAGTGTACATTTTATATATTGGCGAAAAAAATTATTTTTTAATAAAGAAAATGTAAATAGTAACATTCTCCCTAGGAAAAATTAATATTGCATTTTTAGAAAGATTTTTGAAAATATAAATATTGAATTTACATAATTTCTCCTCATTTATTGTTTATTTGAGAAAGGGAAACCCGGTATAGAAATGCTTGGGAATGCTCCAAGGTTTAGTTTTTTCAAAACCTGAATAGTATTTGGCTTCTTAATTTTTAAATTGAGCTTAAATTAAAATTTTTAAACTGAATGTGTATAAATTTTTATTTGTCAAAAATAAATTTATTTATTTATTTAAAAATTCCATAAACCTTCGTTTTATTCACACTTTAATCAAATATAACAACTGTGTCTATTACATAGTTGCAGAAATGTGAGCCAAAATATGGAACAAACGGTAAATATAAATAATTTAATTTTAATTTATCAATGGTGTATAAATTTTTATATATCATTATTTTTTTATTAATGGCACATGTGCATTTACAGTGATGTTCGTACATGAATATAGACAAGCAAATGTAACTACTATGTCGATTGCATAATGGTAGAAAGGTGAGCCAAAATTATTGGACAAACTAGAAAATGTAAATAATTTTATTTTAATCTAACGATGGTATATAAATTTCTATTTTCTATTACATTTGGATGTATGATACATGTGTATTTTTAGTAGCATCATTTGTGAAAATAAACAAATAACCAATGAAAATTAACCTGAGTGGAAGGGACTCTAACCACTTAAGCAATAGGTCTCGAGTTCGAACCCTTATAGATGCAGTAATTTATTTTGGAATATGTCCCCACCTTGGGGCCTGACCATACCTCGGAGAATTAGACTTGGTTAAAAATCTAGAAATACCTTAGGTAGCAGCAACAACAACAAAAAAATAAAATAAAATAAAATAAACAAACAAATGTAGCTAGTGCGTCTATTACATAATTCCAGGAAGGTTAGCCAAATTATGGAACAAATGATAAATATAAAGAATTTAATTTTAATTCATCAACGATGTATAGATTTTCTTATATTATTATGTGTATTTATAATAATTTCCAAGTATAAAAGTGGACCTATATATCTCATTCGAGGTTAATGATATATAAATTTTTGCACCTAATTATTTACTGTGGATTAAAATTAAACTGAAACATAAATACCGCTATAAAACTTACAAGATGCGACTAAAAATCATATTGGATATGACTATATAATGTAGTGCACACGTGAATATTTAAAATTGTGGCTAAAAAACCGCATTCAGACCTTATAATCTTAAGAAATGTACTTCCGTAACCAAATTTGATACTTTCAAGAACACACTAACCATTCAGAAAAAAATTACGTGGAGAACTTTGTTTTATCATTAAAAAGCAAAATAAACTAATTCTCAATATTATTACATCATTTCAATTTTGTAGGAAAATTTATTCCTCAAGCTTTAATTAAGTTTCCATAAAATCGTTTTTGAATTTTGTAACAATATCCGAAACAATTTTTAGACGTTTCCCTTCAAATGTTGTCAAAGTACCATATCCGTTTCAGAATCATGACCGTGTTCCCTCTACCAAATTGTCTTTCACAACTATCGTCTCGTATTTGCTTTCACCAACACAGCATAAGTTTCTAACACGAACATAGCGACATTCAAAGAAGAAGCTCAAGAGTTTAACAATGACTCGAGAATTTCGAACATAAAGGTTCAATGTACATGTATAATTATCAATTTGTCACATCTTGAGCATATAAAAGACGACTACGGTTCAAGAAAATTATATCCGAGTGTATCTTCTCATTCAAAAACCCCTAAATTTTTAAAAAATATGAAAACCAAAGAACAGAAAATAATTCACTCACAAGAAAATTGCTATCTTGTACTATTGATGCCTAGAATTAGAACTTCGAATTGTCACACCATGCAAAAACTTGGTATATCCAAGGAAACTTAGTTTCCGATCAGAGGGTCTAATCCAGTCCTTGAGGATAGAGTAAGCAGAAGGACCCAAATTCATTTCCTGCACCGGAAAGGTATTCAAATAAAAATTAGGATTAGCCGAAATCAATTATATTAGACCCTGCATAATATGGATTCGTGAAGACTAAAATAGGAGATGGGATTTTTGTTTGGTTTCTGCTCTCAGAAATTTCAATCAGTTTTCTTCTTCAACGGTTTCAGGGCTGAAAACAATGGAATTTCTGAAATCTCCGGTCATTCCAAGTACTTCTGATTTTCGTATAAGAAAATAAAATGAGATAACCGGAAACAACTTCATTTAGGTTTCTGAAAATGTATCTTTTCAAGAAATTTTCTAATTACTGTTTTGAAGCCTTTCTGCCAAACAGTATTAGCGTTAAACATATGCTTCTGTTTTATTCTTTCACCAAAAAATCTCTGGTCCAAAATTCACCCGGTTTGACAATTTAGGCGGTATATGATTTCCCCGGTTACCTCCTAAAGTAAAACAAATATACTTGTCACTCCAAATATCACACAAAAACATGTATAAATTCGAAACCTAAGATAAAACTTTACCAGCATCAATTCATCCACTGAAATGGGCCGGTTTCCTTCTTTTTCAAAATACTCGAAAGCTGTGCTAGCGATATTCTCCCATCCTTCAAGTGCCTCGAGCTGATAAGTGCTAATTGCCGCAGCACAAAATTCTTCAAAATCCATCATTTTGTATGCGAGTGGGTCCATCTTCAATTATTAAAGAACATTATCAAAAGGATTGAAGTGCTATAAAGTTTTTCATTTTCATAGATGGAAGGATTCTAACTTTTAACAATTAAGGGAGAAAGGAAGAAAATAAGCACAAGGGAGATTTGTCCTTTTATAGAATCATCACAGTCCAATAAAATTTAAATAAGTTTTTGTCATCACACAGAGATGTCTCACCACGTTCAAAAATTCAGCAACTCTCGACTCTTTCATTGCATCAGTTGCATTTTTCATGAGAGCCTGTGCAATTTTCGATCAGTTAAAAGTTTCAAAGAGGAACATATAGAAAACAAAAGGCATGCAAAATATCATCATTTGATAACTTAGGAAATCAGTGTCTACTCTCCACAAATTCTTACTACAGAGAATTAACCATCAATTCAAACTAAAGAGACAAAAAACTAACCGTTCTGAAATTATCTAGTGAGACACGACCATCTTTTGGTTCCAATAGCTTGAATTGAGCACGCAGGAAAATGAGTTCATCTTCAGTTACAGCTTTTGACAAAGCCTGCAAGATATAAGCACCAGAAAGGCTCAAGATTATCCTCAAAAGATGGACAAAATAAGTACCCCTTTAGTATTGCCCGTCATTTGTATAGTTATATTCTTTAATTTCTAACAATACTTAATTTTCTTACCATATAGGAGAAATTATAGTACAAGCACAGAAAATACAAAAAACCAAATGGACATTATGAACTCTATGTTACTCTTGAACGCACCAGACTCATCAGTTTAAGTGCTTATAAAACAACACATAATGGTAGGTTATTACCTTTAGGGCTGCACGCTTTAAAGGTGTAGCTCGGACGTATAACTTCACCAGTTTGTAGATTGAAATATCTAAAGGCACAACACAGGTTTCATCTCGCAACCATGGGTGAGCTGTATTCATATGTCAATCATTAAATTCATAAGAAAATAATAATGGCATAGATACCAGTTATTCAAAGGGATTGTCAAAATACGGGGATCAAAATGGTTAAGAATGTAAAGCATAAAACATTTCAGATGCATCAAGAACAACCAGGCCATTTGGTAAGAACTCACTCAGTGCTTGAGAAGCTGTCATTCTTTTCCTGTGATCCTTATTTAGAAGCCTTCTGACAAAATCTTTGGCTTCGGCTGATACAGAAGGCCAAGGCGAATCTTCGAAATTTGGGTCAGCTCTTAACACGGAACGAAATATGCCCGATTCTGTTCGTGCGTAAAACGGTCTGCTTCCACATAATAGTATGTATGTAATCACTCCGATACTCCAGACATCAGCTTCGAGGGTGTAAGATCTATGTAGAACTTCGGGGGCAACATAGTACGCGCTCCCAACAATGTCATTTAAACGTTGATCTGCATCAAGTAGTTTTTTGTTAATGTTTAATCAAACTTGTGTTTAGAACAAATTGAATTAGAGTTGAATGAATTGATTTGGGAAGGAATTTCGCGATGATCAATACAGTAGATTTAGAAATACATGTTGCAAGCATAATGTTCTTATAACAACAAAGATATGGAAGGACTGGAGAAGTTAATAAATAGGATTCGATATGAGGGTTGCAACATATTTATTTCACATGGATGATATTAGAGCATAATAGTGCAATAATAGTAGAGATGTCTTCAACTAAATTTCCAAATCTGTTGATTTCAAATCCCATCATTCCCCAAAAGAAGGCTAATGTATGCTACATTGGAATGACTGGCATTTTATCGGAGAACCGGAAAGATAGAACCACAACAAGTACATATAGAGCAATATGTAAACGTATATTAAATAAGAAGAAGCAAGAAGACGTTCCATCATTTACTGGCTAGTAAAATCAGAGAGACAAACATACATTCAGTCAGAGAAAGTCGACACAGTAGCAGTAGTAGAAAAGCACAAGCCAAAACCATTTAATGCTACATGCAAATTTGAACTGATAGATTAAGCACAACAATTTTGCTAGTTCATAAGCAACAGAAATTCCGAGTTAGGTTAGTCATTACATGGTGTACTAAAATAAAATATAATAAATATATCACCAAAAAGTGAAAGTTCCGACAAATACAGCAAGCGAAACACGTATGTGCCAGCTGCTTTTCTAACTAAGTTTACTTCTTAACATCAAAGTGAATTTTGCCAACTAAGACAGAAAAATAACGATCATTTATAATAAAACCAAAACTACCTGGTCTGACAAAGTCTGATAGACCAAAATCTATGACCTTCATCGGTGAATCCTCATCTCTAGTACTGAAAAGAAAGTTCTGCCCAAGCAAGTTATACAATTCACGTAAGGAATAGAAATGATGTTAACAATGAAGCAGTAACTACCCAAAAATACAAACTGACATAGGTAATATAGAAATTAAGAGGCTTAAATTTCTAAACGATACCTCTGGTTTCAGATCACGGTGTACAACACCTTGAAGATGGCAAAAGGCAACCACTTTTAATATCTGAATAACAATAGATTTCGCGTCATCTTCTGTATATCTTCCACCTCTGAATCAGAATAGTAAATCGTAAATCATCTACAAAACGCAGCTGAAACCGCTTTTAGAATTGAAAGAATTTAGTAATTCCTTTTCTTTACCTTGATAATATTCTGTCAAGTAGTTCCCCACCTTCACACAATCTGTTAAGACAATGACATTAAGTGTCAAAAAAGTAAGTGTTTCCACAAAGCTTAACGCTCAAGACTTCCGTATCAGAAGAGAACCTATTAGCACAAAGCTAACTTAATTAGTTTTATCATGTATTGAACCACTAAATGATACTTGAGAAATAGAGAGAGATACATATACATACTCCATTACAATGTAAACGTTGTGGGCATCCTCTAAGGCATCATAGAATTTAACAAGATTCTCATGTCCAGACAGCGCTTTCAATATCTTCACTTCCCTACGAACATCTTCGATCGATATCGCTGTAGTCATCTGCCAAATTCACTCTCAGTTACTAGACCAAAACGTCATTATACAATTTCCTCTATAGGAGAAAACACTCAGCAAGCGATCATCTCATATCAACGGGTTAATACCAATACCAAGAGAAACTTCTAATTCTTAACATGCGATAGAGACCAATTGACCAGTGTTTGATTAATTGAAGCCTCGCAAGAACCTCAAACACATCCATTATGCGTCATCAATTATTATACTGGGGGAATAATGGGATGGTAATTGTTAGATCAGTAATGAGATATAACATGAGTCACATATAGATGCTTATCAGCTTACTTTGGTAATTTTTGTTTCCACGCATCAGCTTTCTAAAGAAAAATAAGTATTTATTGGTAACACTTTTTCTCCGTCCATAAGAATTATGCAGCAAATTATTGCACATTGACTACTTCGGAAACCTAAAAACAAACTCAACACAAAAATAGAACATCTCTACCAATCATAACAAGTAGTATCCCATAGTACGATAACACAAAAAAAGTTTCAAAGTCAAAAGCTATGATTTCTATACCCAACAAATTTCAATTACCTTACCATATGTATCTTGTTGAATTTGGTCCTCATTTTCAAAATAGAATAACATCAAACTCAATTTCAATAAGCTACAATCTTTTGTCTATAAACCAGCTAATTTTATACCAAAATAATACAGCTTCGCACACAAAGCAATTAACACAACTATTTGTCATAATTTCAAGAAAAATGACACCCAACAATTTCAAGGCAAAATTTTTTTTAAAAAAAACTGTTCAATATAATCCAAAATTTTTAATCTCAGACTTAGACCTTAGTTTCAAAATAATCTTAACCACTACAAACTTTAGTCCATGGAACAACTAACATTGAATACCTAGAAATATACATTTATCCCAATCAAAGCATCCTTGCTATTAGTCATACTTATTTGAAGACAAATTACACCCAGCAATTCCGAGTAAAAGATTAACAAAACAAGTCCAAACAATCCAAAATCTTGAATCCCAGACCTCAACTTGGGAAATGATTTTAACAATTATGATCATCAGCCTATGGAGCAACTAATTTCAAATACCTAGAAATATATATGCATCCCAATCAAAGCCATCCTTGCAACTAATTTCCAAATAATTAAGGTCATTCCCACCAATATACTATTTTTAACCCCGACTCCTAAACTTAATCCCTATAACTCAAACTCGAAAAAAAAAATGGCAGAAGTAATTTGGACACAAGCACTCCTAAAATTAACAATGTAACAAAGTATGAACCATACTTCCCAAATTTAAGGAACTGTACTAAACCCCCCCCCTTTTTTAGATTGAACATACTTAGATATATTGGTGGGAGTGTCGAATGATTTTATCCCTAAAATTTGGGGTATACACCTTGACTTAACACCCAACAAGAGATCAACAAACTAATTCCGACTAATCTGAAACTGTGAATGTGAGACCTTAGCTTTGGAAATAATTTTGACAGCAACAGGCTGGTTCTTGAGTTGTCCCTTCTTGCCCTTAGCCCAGCAAGTATGACCAAAATGCCCTCTCCCCACCTCTTTTCCCAACTCATACTTAGCTGCAAAATTCTTGGGATACCTGATAAAAAAAATTGAGTTAATCTTATTGCATTATGAGAAGTTGCACCTCAATATATAGACAAATCAAATATTTCCTAACAAAGGATTTGTTCGGTTGCAGTTTTTAAGAAAGTAAATCAATTTTATTTTTCCGTGTAAAGCCAGGCGCAAACAGCATAAAACTTCTGAGTATATTGTGTTACAAACCACAAATAAACTCAGCTGCCAAAATCTGAACATTTTTTCAACTTCTTATAATGTGCAACCAGACAAGCCCTAAATTAATTGGAAATAAGATAAATATGTTCAATGGTACCCAAACTCCTTATCAAGCTCTCTCTCTCCCTCTCTCTCTCCTCTCTGATCCTCCGGTATCGGCCCCTCCTTCGGCCTTCCCCCTCGCCGCCTCATGATCGCCGACATAATCGGCTTTGCCGGCGACGGCGGCGGAAACGGCCACTTCATCATCCGCCGCGGCGTCGCCCTCCCCGGAGATGGCGTGGGGGGAACTCCGGCGGGGTAGGGGCTCGGCCATGGGCTGCCTCCAGAGACGGAGAACGAGTGCGACGGAGTTGCCTTGCTGGATTGGGAGGTGCCGTTGGCGGAGTGAGGCGGCGGCGGCGGAGGACGGTGGCCGGCGGCGGAGGGGGAGGGCTTGGAGACTGATTCTGGGGAGGGTTTGCTGCAGCAATGGCCCATCGGATGATGAGAGGCGTTGGATTTGAGATCGGTGGGTCAAAGTCTACGCATCCAACGGTGGAAAATGCTAGGACTGGGCCGGCAAGTTTTTAAATAGTTTACAGGACACAGCAAGAAATGTTAATCATGGAGTATAAATACATATATATATATATATATGAGTTTGTATATA
>MKEJ01021625.1:0-16316 GCA_001753735.1 Embelia ribes | reverse complement strand
ATTCTGCACACAATTCAATAGTACATGTTATATTTGAAAGATGTTGAAAAATTTCGGAAAATAGTGTTTCCTTTTGTTTTCTTGGTTACCATCTCTCATTATTAATTTCTCAAAAATATAATTTTTGGAAGAGAAAGACATGTAAAAAAAGATATCATTTTGCGTAAAATATGAATTTTATTTTAAATTTTCATTTATGTTAATTGTAGTATTTGCAACGAAGTGACTCCAAGTACGCACCAACTAAAGGACATGTGGAATTTTCTATTAGTAAGAAATAAAATATAAATTTTATAGAAGGCAAACAAAAAAATGCATTTCTTGAATAACTTTTATATTCACTTCTCTCATTGCAATAGTTATTATTAACTATTTTTATTTTCTACTTTGTCGACTACCATAGATAAGGATATACATTAAAGGAGTTGCGATAAGAATATTTTTTACATAAAAAATGATAAAAGATTAAAAAATTATCTTGGAGTTGATTTTGACAAAAGAAATAATCTAGACAAATTTGTAATTGCACTCGCATGAAATTTAGTTGTGGTTTTATAACTTCTATTGAGTGGTTTAATTAAATCTCTTCATATCCAATATAGTATATTAAAATTTTTAATCTTTTTAATTTTAATCGTACTATCTTTCACTTACAGTAATATGAAAAATATATAATTTTTATCTATTTCCGGTTCATATCACATAAATAAATATACATATATCCCTGTGCAACGCAGGGGATTACACGCTAGTTCTACATATATAGGTTAATGCAAGTACTGACCCATGCATATTCTCATTTCTGCAGCCATCTGTTCTTCCAATTCAAATGTTGCAAGTTGGCCAGCTAGTCATTCTCAGTGTTCCTTCAGGTTAGAAGTATTTTCTTTGTTCTCTTGCCTGCCATTATTGTTCTGCTATTTCTCTTAATAGCTCCAACAATATTTGGCCGCATCTTTGCTGGATGTGATGTAAGATTGGATTAGTGTAATGCAATCATTACGAAAGGAACTACCCTGTTCACTCATCCAATCTTTGATTTGTCTAAATATTTAATTCGCCGATATATCTTATGAAAGGTGCATTCCATTCTCTTGTTAACTTTTTGGGAGAAAACTTAGAACTCACTCAAGTGAGTTTCCAAAAACAGAACTCCTTACATCCGAATTTTTTTAAATGCAAAGTAGCTAAAATTTCCGATTGCAGAGTTCACAACCATGGCAGGTAGGCGGCTCCGAGATGCTGTCAAGTCTGTGTTGACTTCAGGAGGAAATGGAGAATTCAGCAGCAATGTCCATGTCATTATCGCTGGGCTTACAAATGCATATTCGCAATACGTGACCACCTTTGAGGAGTACCAAGTTCAGCGTTATGAGGTTCGTATTCAAAGTTCCTAAATCATTGTTACTCATTGATGTTTTTGCTACAAAACTTGTATGGAAAGTGCTATATCACACCATTTTTGTTGAAACTGATATAACAGCAATGAACTGAACTGTAACTCAAAGTGGGAGCTAAGTCTTCCACTTAATCAGTAAGACAAAGGCACATCATTGTTACTAATTATTTAAAGAGAGAGACACCAAAATAAGTATTTTTTTGAACTATCTTCCAAAAGCCATTTTCGAAATTGGCATTTCAATGGAGTGTTTGTTTTGAACTAGTCATCTTGAAGTCAGCTACTTGAACTCACCAATTGGAGTGTTAAGTTTGCTTTTTTGAAATATTGATTATAATTTGTTTGCTTGAAAACCCCATTTGAATTGGCGATTTTAGATGCTGAAGATATGCCTTTTAGAAGCATTTTCTAAATAGATGCTTATTTTGGTAAATAGTTTAAAACAAGCTTTTGTGGATAAGTAGTTGTGAAATAGGCTTATTATTACTTTTTTTTCCTTTTCCACAACAATTCTCTAACAAGGTTGATTTTGAATTTCAGGGAGCATCTACTCTTTTTGGTCCACATACACTCCATGGCTACATCCAGGAATTCAAAAAACTAGCCGCAGCCCTTGTCAGTGGTACACCTGTAGATGCGGGTCCACAACCTCCAGATCTCCTTGACAGGCAAATCAGTCTACTGGGACCTGTCGTTGTCGACTCCACCCCACTCGGTGTGAAATTCGGGGACATAAAAATTGACGTTCCTTCTAACTCTACCTTCAAGAGGGATGACTTAGTTACAGTCACTTTCTGGTCCGCCTGCCCGAGAAACGATCTCCTGACCGAAGGCACGTATGCACTGGTTGAGATTCTTCAGGGCAAAGACACTTGGGTCCCAGCATATGACGATGATGATTTTTGTCTGAGGTTTAAATGGTCACGGCCAGCAATGCTAAGTTCTCGAAGCTACGCGAGCATAGAGTGGAGAATACCCCAATCTGCAGTTTCAGGTGTGTATAGGATAAGGCACTTTGGTGCCTCAAAGGCTCTTTTTGGTTCGATCCATCATTTTACAGGTTCGTCTAGTGCCTTTGTAGTGGCATAAGAGTGTAATATGCAAAATTAAAAATAAAATAAAATTAAGAGTGTAATATGTCGTTACCGTCTCACGATATACCTATATGTACAATCTTTAGTAAGAATTAATTTTAAACTAATATGTGACTTTATAAACTAGATTGGGATTGCGATGTGTATTTGACTGCATCACGTGTCCCCCTCGTGTCTGTTCTTTTCCCTATTTTTATCCGATTATTTCTTGACATGAACATGGAGCAAGTTTCTTGTGTTGGATGTGTTCATACAATTAGGGATGAAGGATTATAATAAGCTACAAAATGGAGAAACTATTATTGTTTTTATGTTTCATGCCCTTCGCTTTTCCTGCTGCGATTGTTATGCAATATGACACGAATGAGCGATGGGCACTACGAATGCCATTCTGTAATATCAATTTCGTCACATACTATTGTAAATGCTTGAATGGTTGATTTGAAAATGTGGGTTTTTGTGGCTTTGGTTATTTATAGAGCATTGTCTATATGAATCTGTGAGAAAAGTTCTATATTGTTAGGTTCGTAGATTTGGATTAAGATTTATTAACTTAGAAGTCAAGTAAATGGAGGTTGATTGGTAACACGGTTGTTCAGTGAGTTATTCCTAACTTGCTAAAGAATTGAGGTGATTTTAGACCTAATCAAATGGTCTTGTCTCTATTTTTGACTAGTTAAACAAGACGTCCAAAGTGCCCTATTGCCTAATTACTTATAATTACAATTTTCATGTCAATCTAATTCTCAGATTTATAATTATTCACAAGTTGCCAATTTATTTCTTCCCAAAAGATTGTATTGTCATAGGATTGTTGATTGGAAAATGAAAACATTGATAGCATTTATGAATGGATGATTCAATCATTGGTCTTGTGGAAGATTGTCGGTTGCAAAATTGTTAATAAAAAATTTACTAATGGAAAAGATTACAACAATTAAAAGTAAAAGGTTATAGTACTAATTACTAAGTAGAATAATACAAAAAAGAAGCCCTTTGCACTAAAAAAAATCTTTTTGGTCAAATCAGAGTACTTAGGGTTCACACGCTCGAGTGGTAAATACCAAATCGCCGGCGAAGTTGAATTGTCAAATTTATTTATAGTTAATTTGACAACGTGCCCAAGCCGTTATTCCTCTATATTGTTAATTTCTCAAGAGGGCCAACAAAAATAAGAATTTGTATAAACAAAATCCTTTTTTCTTCACAAAAATAAATTTATGAGAACCATTTCTGCCTAAGCAAGATACAATTTGTGTGACCGATCCAATCATAGAGTCACATGTCATGAAAATAGATAAATAATAGTTTCGATGATTTTGAAGTAATGTGATGATATTAATAATTTTAAAAATAGTTTCCCTTGGTTATATTTTATTAAATTTTGGTTGCAATAAAATTTTCAATTTTTATTTTATCTTAAAAGTTGGATTTATTTTTTACTTTTAAACTTTGAAGCTGAATCCTTTTGGTTATAGTAACTAAAAAACTAGAAGCTCTAATATTTCAATTTTATTTTTTTCCTCAAAGTTGCAAGAAACAAACCTCACAACCATTTTATTTAAAGTTTTTGAAAGTTGGCATTGAGACATGATTTAGAAGTTATGTATATTTATATTTACATTGTCTCTTCTTGTCCTAATAAACATTTAAAATTCTGAAACTAAATTAGAAGTAGCAACAATTATGTATTTTTGAAATTTAGTCACACTATAACTATTACTATTTAGTAAAATCATATACCAAAATCGCTCCAAATCGGTTTAAAATTTTCAGTTAAATACCAAAAGCATATCGTTTAAAAACCGAATACCCATTTAAAAATCATCTACCATTTATTCATAACCTAGCTCATTTATAGTATTGCGGTACTCGTTTTCGATCAATTTATCATTTGTTATTTTATATTACCTTTGACAAAATTTAACAATTTATATATAATGCAAATGAAAGTTTATTTTAATTAAATTAGTCTCACAAGCCATATAATCATATTAAAAGTAGGCGTTATAGCGATCACTATCTATTACATTTGAAACATATATATTTTTACATAAAAATATAATTTTCATATGACATTATATACATATAATTACAGAAATATGCATAAATGTATACATTTATTCGAATTAATTAGGTATCCAATTAATATAGATATCATGTATCACGTTAAAATAACCAAATATTGGGTACTAAATATCTAAGTATTAATAAATACTTGTGTTGAAAATTTATCAATCCAAAAATAAGTAGAATAACTTAAATGAATTATAATTAATTTGGAACGGACTTGGCACCCGCTACAATCCCCGCCCGTTGCCATCCTAGACCAAATCACCGTTCCGTAAAAGAGGGAAACCAAAAAGGAAAAAAAAAACATACTATAAAAATTGAACGCGCTTTCGAAAAAGTAAAAAAGCAAAAAGAAAAAACAAATTAACCTTCCCTGTCTATCTCGCGCCCTTCTTAACTATACATATATATATATATATATATATACACTCACTGTATATATTTTCCCTGTCAATCAAGCTCCATCTCTCTCTCTCTCTCTCTCTCTCTGTTAAACCCCCAAGTCCTGTCCATTTTCAGATCTCTCCCAATTCTACTTCAATAAACCCTAGGAAACCCTTATTTGTAAATTCCAAATTCCAATTTAACATTCCCCTCTCTCTCTAAAGCCCCAATTTTCATCCCGCAGATCTCCCAACAAAACCCCCAAATCATATTCTTCACCAATTGCATAGTAAAACCCTAGAATTAAATTCCCCAGTTTTTCAATTCATATTCAACTTTTCCTCTCTCTCTCTCTCTCTCAAGAAAGACTTCCAGATCTCTCTCAAGAAAAGAACCCAATTTGATTTACCCACTGTAGAGTAGAAACCTAGGATTAAATTTGCAATCTTTAGCTTCAATGAAGAGCTCGAGCCAATGGTTCACTATCGGGCTTGTATCGGCTTGGTATGCCTCGAACATCGGCGTGCTGATCCTAAACAAGTATTTACTGAGTAATTATGGGTTTAAGTATCCGATCTTTCTTACCATGTGCCATATGACAGCTTGCTCATTGTTTAGTTACATAGCTATTGTGTGGATGAGGTTGGTCCCCTTGCAGGCAATTAAATCCCGTGCTCAGTTCGCGAAGATCTCGGTTCTAAGCTTTGTTTTCTGTACCTCGGTGGTGAGTGGGAATGTGTCGCTTAGGTACCTTCCTGTGTCGTTCACACAGGCCGTAGGGGCCACCACGCCCTTCTTTACAGCCGTTTTTGCGTATCTAATGACCATGAAGAGGGAGGCTTGGCTCACTTACCTCACCCTTGTTCCGGTGGTGACCGGGGTTGTCATTGCCAGTGGGGTAAGTTTCTCCCCACTTTTCCCCCTTTGGTGTGTTTTTGTGTGAATTAGGTTGGTTATCTTCATCATTATAAAATGATTGATCTTTGGTTGACTTACATTTTTTTGACGAAATGCATTACCATTGATTGCTAGGAGCCTGGAGAAGTATGCTTTTTAGTATCATAAGTTGAGGTTTGTCATTACCAGTGGGGAAATTTTGTTCTTATCGTCTTTGGTCCATAGGATATGCTTTTGCTTTTCATTTTGATTAGGAGTAGGTGCTTCCTGTGTAAGAGCTTAACCAGACTTCTCAGAAGGCTACGTCAATAGAAAATCAATCATTCGACTGCAATGCGGGAATGATTGAGATTGGTTATTTTTATGGATTGTCCTTATTAGTATGAAACAATTGATCTTTGATTGGCGTTAAAATTCGATGAATTGTGTCAGTATTGGTGCGTAGGAGCTTCAGAAGTGCCGTTTTTGTAAGTCTCCACCTATCTCTCTTCTCTCCTTTCTCCTTAGTGCGATTCAGATGGGTTATTAGGATAAGTCATCCTTATTATAATGAAAGAGTTGAAACGGCCAGCTTTGTGGGCCGTAACCCAATTATAGTGAAGTCAAGGTTTCAATTCCCGCTCCCCTAAATGCGGGCTCAGATGTATCAAAAAAAATAATTATAATAAAAGAGTTGAGGATTGATTGTGTTGAAAATTTCAACAGGCAATATTGGTTGCTAGGAGCTCTGTATTCCGATTTTTAATGTCATTGAGGTTGAGTTTGCCATTGACTGTGGGTTGTATTTCCTATTTTCCCCCTTTTTTATGCTATTGATGTGATTTAGATTACTTACTGTGATTTGTTATGGAATTGATGAGGCATGTATGTATATGTAAATGTAAGTGATCTGGTTCTTATGAAAATTTTGATCTTGTTTTGGTTCTTTGAGTTTTCAATCAATTGCAATAAATTTGGTAGTTGGGAAGTCTTTTTAGTATGATAGGTGGGTGATTGAATGATGAGTAATGTATTGGTGGATAATTGATTTATTCTTATGAAAGATATCTTTGTTTTCATTCTTTAATGTTTTTCAATTGCTTGCATTAGGTTGCTGGCACGATTGTGATTGGATATTAAATTGAAGAAATGAATATGTACAATTACCTTAGCTCTGTTGAAAGAATTGATTTTGTTGGTTTCTTTAAATTGTATATGACTGGGCAAGTATTGATAGCTAGAAATTCCTGTTTTAAATAATGTACTTTTATGTGAAGGATTTAAGTTTTCCTAATTCCGGAATATATTGATAGAAAGTTTTTGTTTTGACTAAGGCCTAGTTTGGGGTTGCTATTTTTAAGCTGCTTCTGCTTTTTTCTCTTGGAAATTGTAGTCAATGGTGTTGATATCAAAGTACCTTCTTTTAGAATCTGCTGCTGTTTTTTCAAGAGTATTTTTTGAAGCAACCCACGGGTTGCTTTTAAAAGTTGCTTTTGTTTTTTTATCATTAATTAATAAAATAGCCTCAATTTTATTTTACTCAATCCCAATGCATACCTATTTTTGTCTTTTCAAAATAAAAAATATGAATTTACCAAACACCACACTTCTTATCAAAGAAACTTTTAAATATTTCTTACAAAACACTATGATTGTACCCACTTTTATAATCAACTTTTAAAAGTAGCTTTGAGAAGCGGATTTTGATAAGCACTGTCATTCCCAAACTAGTCCTAACTATTCAATTTCTCTTCTGAAAATCAGGATCATATTTATGTGTTCATTCTTTACCCTATTGTTCCTCCAAGTCTTCAGTGAGCAAGCTTCTATTCAACAGTTTGATTTATACTATTTATTCAGAAAATATTGCATTGACTAAAAATAGGAAAAGATACCATGTAGTTTATTTTATTTTATTTTTGTTATTATTATTATTATTATTATTATTTATTACCGGAAGGTATCTCAAAGTGTGAGGCTATATTAAAAGACTATGTTTATCTGCTAATGGTGCATCTGCATCACAAAGATTAGGCATTCACTCTTTTCCAATGAGTCTCACAGCTGTAAGAAATGTATCAGATACAATATATATTGAGGTGTGATGCTCCATTATTTAATGATTTGGATTAGTTTCGTGGTGTAATTAACCAACTGTATGGAGAGAATAGCTCTTTATATGCATTTAGCCCTTCTCGTATGGCCGCCATTTGTTATTCTGGGAGTAATTACTAGGGGAGGATCCAAAAATTCGAAAAAAGGGGGGCAAAATCTATGTATAAAAAGATATAAATTATTATTAACCAATGAAAATCTTAATTTTATTTTAATGCTCATTGCAACACATCAAAAGTATAATTTTATGCCATAACTTAGATTTTATGCTCATTGGAACACTATATACACTTCAAATGACAACAAATGAGAAAATAGTTAAAGGTTTCTATCAAATGTATGATTATATTTTTAAATATAACATAAACCTTATCAAGATATTAAAATAGTATTGTTCTTATTTTGATAAATTATAATTAGTAATTAGATCAATTTATATGTTTTTTAAAGCAAAATAAAAGAAATTATTTTATCGAAAATGTGAGTATAAAATGTACTAATGATACTAAGATAGGAAAAATTTGATGCAACTATATTGTATTTTGCGTATCTTTTAAAATAATATTAAATATAAAACTATTAAGTCACTTACTCTAAAGCCAATGCACACAAAATAATTCATATAGATGCTATAAAAGAATACATTCCCAGCCCACTTAATAACCAATCTAAATGCTAAAAAAGAATAAAGCTGGAGAATAAAAAATTTAATTGCCTGCAAGGGTTTGAACCCCTGACCTCTGCGACTAAAGTGCAGTGCGCTAACCAATAAGACACCTGCTTTTTAATAGTATATATATATTTACACTTAAATATAGATATTTATTTTTATTTATATGTATATAAGATCTGCCCATGGTAATTACAACATAAATTCGAACTCTATTACTGAGGCTCCACATTTTTTTGCAACCTTGTGGAAAGATAGCTACAACCAGTTATTACTTCATGGTGGAGATGGCAAAGCCATATACAAATAGTAGTGAGCGTATACTGTCTTATGTTTATTTGATTGCAATCTCCTCCTGTTGGTCATAATTTCCTTTTGGGTAAACATTCAGATTCTCTACTCTAGACATAGCTATCGTTTTAGCTACCAATATTTTAGTTTACAGACTAGCTGAATTGCTGATTTATGATTGTTACATATGGTGGTTGGTTGTATGATTGTTGATGGATGATTATGTAGAAATTATTTATCCAGTTACTTCCATGCAACCTCTACCCTCTAAAACCAATTTCAATACGATGGTGGTTCTTGTCATTTCTTATGTAATGCCATTGATGAGTTGTGACTTTAGATTGCTTTAGCTAGTTTTTGTAGGTTGCCGGTTGGTTATGGTTTATTTCCTTTTCTCCCTTCTAATGTTATGATTGCTATCATGCTGGTTCTTGAAAAAATTTGAGTACACAAATCAGAAGTGCTCTTTGTTTACATTGTGTTATGTGGCTGCAGGGTGAACCAAGTTTTCATCTATTTGGATTTATTGTATGTGTTGGTGCTACGGCTGCTAGAGCATTAAAATCTGTGCTTCAAGGGATTTTGCTGTCTTCAGAAGGGTAATTGACTTCCCATATTAATTATTCTTATTGGAACGGTTTCTAGTAAATGTTTGGTCTGTCATTCTGGTACATAGTATTTTTTTGTAATCTCACACTGCTCATGACTAAGCATGATTATCATTTTTACCAGGGAGAAACTGAATTCTATGAACCTTCTGCTTTACATGGCACCAATAGCTGTTTCGTTCTTGCTTCCTGTAACTCTGTTGATGGAGCAAAATGTTATTGAGATCACTATAGCTCTTGCCAGAAAGGATGTTAAAATAATTTGGTATCTTCTCTTCAATTCGGCCTTGGCATATTTTGTGAACTTGACCAATTTCCTGGTCACTAAACACACCAGTGCTTTGACCCTCCAGGTATGTCCCTTAGTTCTTTCTTATTTTGCTCCTACTTTTATTTACCTTTTGTGCTGTCTTTGGTTCTGGTACAATGATCCAGACATTGTGGTGTTGTACAAAAAGGATATGTGACTCACTACCATTATTAGTACCATGGAAAAGCCCAACTTGTGTATATCTTATCACGTAGACATTGGCATCGTACTTGTTCCTGCAGAAAGTCTCAACCAAAAATACTAAAGTGCTTAAAATTTGAATTATATGCTTGCATCTTGAATGTAGTGTGACTAATGTCACCAAGTAACCTATTTGGCTTGACAGACTATAATCCATCACTACTAAGAAGTGGAGCACATTTCATAAGTACTTATATTCTGGAGAACAGATTGGTTTTCGGTTCTGCTTTCCTCATAGGATGGTGCTACAAGTGGGCATAAACCCAATTGCTAAAAGTTCAAAGCCCGATTATGTGTATGTGATGGATTGGGGCCATTGGGCTCTCTGTGTAGCCAGCTGGCGTTATATAGGTAGCAGGTAGTTGGGTAAATAGGTATTTCCATTACCCAGTATCGGTAAATTTAGCTTTACATCTTTTAGTTACAAGATACCGACACAGATTATATTTGACGGATGATCTTAAGCTGGCATTTTAATATGCACAATATATGTAAGTTTACGAATATGATATAGTATAACCGCATTAGCAGCTTTAGCCCAGTCCTAATTTAACCAACTCTTGCAAATATTGAGCACTATGTGGCACCTTCTCCTTGTTGGTCTCTATATATAAGAAATTAAAATGGAGAGAGTTCATGCTCGATAAGAGCTTTAGAGTAACATCCACACCGGCATGTTTACATGTAGTGTTTTTTCCCTTTTGGGATTGTTCTTGAAATTTGTGTACTTATGAGATGAAATTTCGTCCATTGTTTTACCTAGGTGCTGGGAAATGCCAAAGGAGCAGTTGCTGTGGTCATCTCCATTGCAATATTTAGAAATCCTGTTTCAGCAACGGGTATGTTTGGTTATCTGCTTACAGTTATAGGAGTTATTCTCTACAGCGAAGCGAAGAAGAAGAGCAACAAATGAGACCCCTTTTTTCTAGCAAGTACACATCATCAAACCGTTTCAGAATCATTTGTTATTATGCGGACTTCGAGTTGAATTATTGTATTGGGCCCTCGTGAATTTGTTCATTGCAAAAAAGAGTAGCTTGAGCCTGTTCGGGAACTTATTATGCCTCCGAAAGTGGGGTAATGCCATCAATTCCTTTTTGCGGTAGACCGAATGTTGCATCTCCCTTGCTCTCTCTGTATCACACTCTTTTTCTAGTTACCTTCTTTTTTCGGCCTCCCAAAAGGAGTATTGCATCTTCAAAATATACACATGATTATACTGTTAAGAGACCCTGTTACTTGTTTGATTGTGTTGGTTTTACTTGTATATATACTGGCATTGTTCTCTTGGTGATTCACAAGGTTCTTTGCTCATGTATATCTTTACAACTTCAATGACTACTTGAATTTATGTTTTTGAAGCATCGAAAGGCTTGATTGATGCTTATAGTACGATGTCCTCATGGACGTGCTTATCAACCACACAATTACTGAACAGGCTTAGACTCAATTAGTTAAGTACTCAGCTCGATCTTATCATGATTCAATATATGTATATATATTGTCCAACACATCGACATTTCTCTGCTATGGCGCATGTAATCCATTCACCCAGCAACGATGATCAAACGGCCATGATGCTGATTACTGTTGAACTTGTATTGATAGGTGAATAATGAAAGCGAGACCGAAAATATGTCGACTAGATTATGAGGAAATTTTTTTTGCACAATATCACAAACTGATGAGTGATATTACATATATGTCCACTGGAGAGAGATTTAGATTAGAACATATGCTAACAAATGATAATAACCATAAATTGTTTGTGTGCAAAGTGACTTAGCATTACACCAAATGGGTGATGTCCCTCAAATGGGTCCTCTACTTGCGTACATGAGCGAATAATCATATATAGAACCATATGCTCCACTCTTCATTTTCAGCTACAAATTGCTTGTGCTTTTTGTCATAACCAATACATTCAACTTTATGTGTCTCTCAAAAGATTTAGGCATAAGAAAAAAAAAAACAAAAAAAACACACTTATATATTTTTAATCCCCATGAATTCATGAAACAACTGGATTGGAATCAATTCTCTTACCGTTCAGTACCAAAACCTGTCCAATTTATCCTATCAAACCAAAAAAAACTGCTGAACAATACAGGAAATTCCAATAAATGAAGCATTCAGGGAGTTCTAACATTGTCTGATTGTCTGACAAAGCAAATTAAATTATCAACCAATCTAACCGTGTTGAAGCCCATTTAATACTAATTGGAGCCTAGTAAATGTAATTTTAGGGTTGAGACAAAATTCATCACCTTTCCTAAAACATGTTTACATGAGGACTAAAATCGTCAAGTGGTCAAAATGTAGGGAATAATGGTACTTCAGTTGAAACAATAGGACCAAGTTGAGCACTGGTTCATTAATATGGGGACAATTAGTGTAGTTTGCTTTTTATTAATTAAAAGAGAGCGTAGCCCAAATTCCTCGAATAAATAACCGAATAATAATGCGAAATATGGACCGAGCAGCACAGTTGAAGAAGCTCTCAGACCCCATTCTCTCTCTCTCTCTCTCTCTCTGTTGCTTTTCCCGAGGTTCTGTTATTTCTCTCTCTCTATCTAACATCGTATATATATATATACATATATATATATATATATTAATTTGGTTTAATTTATTGACAGTGATCCACAAATCGGGTAGCGAGCTTCTTCAATGGCGGATCACAAGCCGAAAACCGATATCTCCTTCGCCGGCACCTTCGCCTGTAGCGCATTTGCTGCTTGCTTCGCTGAGGTATCCATTTTCGTATTTGTGTAATGTGTATGTATTTTTTCGTGGTTTTGGTAGGAATTGATCGTAGAGTTGATGATTTTTGTGTATTACTTGCGAGATTGCATCGGTTGTGTAGGACTTAAATTTTGTAAAAATAAAAGATATAATTAGATAAAATTAGTTTGAGGATTGGAATGTTAGATATGTACTTAAAATGGATTGGAAGAGAAATTTGGTAATCTCTATCCTTTCAAATGGTAGATAAGGATGTAGAAAATTATTATGAAGAATGATGATATGAAAGTTTAGATCAGTAGCTTTTTGTAGACTAAGGAAAAAACTAGCTTTTTTCAGATTAAGAAAAAAGCTACACGTCTAGCTTTATTACTTCTACCTTTTCAGGTTAAAAGAGCAAAAACATCACCTTTCAGCCATATACACCCCAACTTTTAATCAAAAAAGTAGAAAAGGTTGAGGGTATGATGTACTTTTATAATCATACTCCCTCCATCCCAAAATAATTGTCTACATTTCCTTTTTGGTACTTCCCAAAATAATGTCCAATTTCTAAAAATAAGTTCAACAAAAATTTAAACTTCCTAAATTGCCCTTTCATATTAAATTAAATGTGTTTTGGTAACTATAATATATTGAAATCACATTTGTTAGGAACTTAAAAGTCATTTAATACTTTTGAGCTGATTTAGTGATAATTGTTAAAATTTTGATTTTTTAATAGAAGATAAATTTTTTTGGAAGAGAGGGAGAAGAACTATTGTATTAAAACCCGAAACAATTTAATTGATCAAAGGCTTGTTATAAATTATGGACTATGGATTCTGTATATATGTGGAATGTGGAAAATGTACTGAATATTCGTATGAAATAATGTCGAAAATCCTGTTTTAAAAATGTGGAAAATGTAGTCTTCTGAGTACTATGTACATTAACAATAACCCTAAGACTATGTACATTAACAATAACCCTAATTTGATAGGCACGCAGCTTTAGCAAAATTCAAAAAGTAACTTTCAAAAATTTTAAGTATTAGAATGACTTGGAAATACAAAGTGACTTTAAATAAAATACTAATAAAGGTAGCATGTAAAATCAATTAGAAGATGATATAACAACCCCTATGGATCACGCAATAAAGTATTTGATTATTAATATTCAATTTTATGCATCAATGCTAGTACGATTTCTATGTACATTATCCACTACATGATCCATCTGATTGTCCATCAATTTTAAGATTTTTTTTCATTAATAGTTAGTTATTAGGGATATAGATAGAAATCCATAATTCTGTGACATTTGTAGATACCATAAAATGTGAATATATCGTGTGCATATAATTCTGCATATAAGAAAACAAAAGAAAAGAACCATCAAGAGATCAATACTATAAGTTTAAAAATAATGATTTAGACCGTTAAGCACATATTCTCAAATTTAAAGCATTTGCTAATATGCTAAATGTGCCAAATTTTAAATGCCAAACAAAAAAAAATGTGCCAAATTTTGGTACAAATCAATGCTCCAACAAGGACAACGGTCACACCACCCATTTAAATCTTATCGTTTAAAGAGTTTACGTTCTTGATTATTCCTAAAAATGTACATTTTGGCATTCCCGTAAAGTTATTGTTATCATATTTTTCAAAACATGAGGTTCACTTAAAAACAATTTGGAATCTGCTCCAATTTATTTTGTACAGCTAGATCAATCTTAAATTTAATCTAAGCATTGAGACTAGAGATAATAATTTATATCACAATCGTTAGATCACAAAATTTTCAAATAAACTTGAGTGGACTTTAATTGTATTTTTTTAACCAAGAGGCTCAATTATAAATAAGAAATAAGATTTTGTGAAATTTCCAAAATAGTGCCATATTCATATATAGAAAATAGTATATTAACACATAAGAAAAATAAATCAACATAATTTTACAAAACCATTTTCTCTAATATATGAAAAAGTCCTACATATATATATATATATATATATATAAAATCTCACTCTTATAAATAATTGGAATCTGCTCTGATTTTTTTTTCAGAGCCAGATTAGCCTTAAATTAGTTAAAACAGTAATTTATATCGTAACCGTTCAATTATATTTAAAAATGATTAATAAACGTTTCAAATTATATAGTATTTATTTCTTAGTGAGACATTTTTTCTTTTATCTTTTTTGAAACGGAACAACGTACCTTGATAGCACCGTCACCAAATTCTCGGTAAAGAAGACCGTATCGTCATCACCCATCACAAACCACCTCACGTCCGGCAACCCAACCCGGAACGCCTCCACCACGATCCTCGCCATCCGCACCGCTGTGTCCGAGCTCACATACTTAAACCGTTTCCAGTCCTCCGACACCTGGTACGGGGGCGAGTTCTCGGGCCACCCGCTCCCCCACCCGGGTGCCTTGTCCAGCCATACAAACCCACGGGTCACGTCCCGCCTCCACCACGACTCGCTGTACAGCCTCCGCTCCTGCCACGTGGAGGCGGAACCACCTATGCCGAATACGATGTGGGAGATATTTGTTGCTGACGTGTCGCCCGGAGGGTGGGGGAGGGAGAGTTGGGTGGTGGTGGTGTTGAAGAACAATTGGAGGGCTCGGGTGGGGTTGTTGCAGTCGGGGCACCGGAAGAAGGGGATTCGGGTCGTGGAAGTGGCGTAGATGATTAGGGAAATGGTGGTTACTAGGAAGAGGAGAAGGATGATTGTAACCTTGAGGAATTTGATCGGGTCGCGGGTCGGACCCGGGTCTTTGAGCGGTGACATTGGTGGATTCTAATTTTAGGAATTATATATGGAAATGTATTTTTCAAAGATTGAGATAATAATGGCAGGATGTTTGTTTTCTCACAGATCGAGAGAGAGAGAGATCGAAAGAGAGAGAGAGAGAGAGATTCTGGAATTTGGTTTTGTGGTAGTTTTGATGATTTCGTACTCTGTCGAAGTGGAAGGGTTTTGGGTTTTTAATGGGCCCTGTGTTAAGGTGGTGGGAGGTGACGGACCAAAGTGAAACAATTTGGCAAGANNCACATTTTAGTCATTTTGTAAGGGCTGTTTTGTCAAAACAATAAACTTAGTCGGTCATAAATTTAATGGAGTTCATAAATTATGATAACATTAATCATAAAATCAATTGACCAAATTTTGACTGTGTTCATGGTGCAATAATTATATTCACTAATCATATAGTCCCTTTTATTTATCCAAAATTACGTGTATAAAAATTAACAAATAATTAAAGTAACATCTAATTGATAGTTTTATCAACTTAAAATATTTGATAGACATACATTAATTTGTTAGAAGTGAACAATTTCCCTAAATAGTTTGAAAAGTGGCGTGCATAACGACAATAAGATATCTTTTTAATACTATTTACTCCTTTTTCAACTTATTCATTTAGGTTTGGGCACACGAATTAAAGAAATTATTAGTAAAAAAAAAAAAATAGAACAAAAAATATCTATACTGGCACAGAAAATGCTTTCTACGTCAAGATTTAAAATCGGTTCCATATTAATCGATGTCGA
>MKEJ01021618.1:0-18620 GCA_001753735.1 Embelia ribes | reverse complement strand
TTTCTATTTTGTTAAAAAAAAAAAAAACTTTTCTTTAGAAGGTGTTATGTATTAGATTGCTCATCTTTTATATTGAGGTTTTTGTTGCCTTGACGTAAGAAAACTATAGATTTTGATGCAATTTGTTATTTTTTTTTTTTGAAAATTTTTTTTTTAGTAAATTAAGGGGCAACAAAAGAAACGTTGCACAGTATGAACAGTTACCACATAATTTTGTTTTGAAAACTATAAAAGTTATGTTATAAAATTTCAACTAATAACTATATATTTTATTCTTAAACATTTTTTTTAAAGTCTAAAACGAGAAAATGGCTAAATAAATATGAATTATCCGTATATTAAACAGTATGTAAAAAAAAAAAATACATATATATATATTTATTATATTCCACGTGGATTTGGAACAGGGAAGTACCAATCTTTTTCTTAAAAAAGCTGCAGTGACAGCTTCATTTAATAACAGTCTTGGAGTAGTATAAATTTGGACCATCCAATCTCACACCCCACCCCACACAAGACATCTTAGCTACTATCAATTCACCATTCACGAGAGAGAGAGAGAGAGAGAGAGAAAGAGATATATACACATATATACATATATACATAGAGAGAGAGTGATAGTAGAGATGGAGAATAGAGGGGAGAGGAGTGATGGTATAACACTTGATTGGAAGGGCAAACCTTCACACCCTACCAGACATGGTGGATTCACAGCTGCTGCCTTCCTCCTTGGTTTCTCTCTCTCCCTCTCTCTCTCTCTCTCTCTCTATATATATATATATACACCTATATTTATGTATATCAATAATCAATATTGGCTAAAAATTTTATTCTTCATTCTTTTATAACATACAAAACCTATTGTTAGAAAAAAATAAATATATTATGGTATCAACATCATAATTTATTAGTGTATACCAAAAATTACTGTCAAATGTTGTAAATTACTAGGCAGATTTATTTTAAAGAAAATTTGATATTTATTACAAAAATATTATTTTCATAATATTGGGTAGTAAGTGCACTAGTAGATTATGGTACTAAAACCCAAACTTTCGTTCTTGTATCTAAGCATTTTCCCAATAATGAATAGTAAGGGTTTGTTTGTAATTTCTAAGTGATAATTTTATTTATTTATTTATTTTTACATTAAGAAAAAATTGGATGCATATAAAAATTATAAAAGCTCACTCCCGTACATATCAGCTTTTCACAAAAAGATCAAAAAATCTTGAATTCTAAAGATTGCACCAAATAAACCCTAAACCTATTTATATGTATGTATATATCCAATTATCCATGCATGAAAGCATGCACACTGAAGTCTATCTCTCATTGATTAATCTATTTCGATCGGATTAGTTTGCTAGAGAATAACATAAATACAATATAAATCATACTAACATTTTGAGTTTTTGGTGGAATCAACATTTTTAACCTAATATCAGAACTTTGGTTGTATAACAAAAGGTTAATGTTTAATTTTCAGCTTAAAATCTTTTAGAGGCAATAAGCTTGTGAGTTGTGTAAAGGAACATATTTTGTCATTGAAGTTGGTGCAGTACTAGGGACATAACATATCTATTAACACCAAATATTCTTGTGCAAGACTAAAGTGACAACACATTGTGGTAAAAAAAAAAATTCCATTTACTTTATAATGGACTGGGGGGTTACCTAGCAGTGATGGCAAGCAGTATGTGCTCATCATATCACGATTGCCAATTTTCGAATTAACAATTGAAATTAAATAATTTTTTTTCATTTAATTTTTTTTCGAGAATCTGTACATTTAATCTCAACATCTGATTCAAAAATCAGCGATCGTGATGTGATGGGCACCTGACACCACTTCGAGGCAGACCCCAGTTCCCTTTTTAATAATAGTTTTTTCGTTTTTCCTTTAATGATACAAAAACCCAAATTTTCTTATAAAAACAAATGATGCTAAAATTTTTAATTTTTTGATTTCGTACTAGATGGATTTATAAATTAATTGATGTTATATATAGGTTTAAATAAATAAATTAATTAATTAAAAAAAATGATGCAGGGCTACAAGGATTTGAGATAATGGGAATAGCTGCAGTGGGGAACAACCTAATAACATATTTGATAAATGAGATGAATTATTCATTGTCAAAATCAGCAAATATAGTGACAAACTTTGTGGGGACAATATTTATATTAGCACTCCTTGGTGGTTACCTCTCTGACTCTTATCTTGGTTGCTTTTGGACCATTCTCATCTTTGGCTTCCTTGAACTTTCGGTACCCTCTCTCTAAAAAGTTACTTTGTTTTTGTAGTCTAATCATACAAGTAAAACAAGTGTTGTTCATTTGGTTGCAGCTTGTGAATAAATTCGTCGGCTGATTTATGATTAAGGATTTATTTGTTTGTAATTTATATGTTCCAGTTTCTTAATTTTTTTTTGTTTTAAAAATTGAACGTCTGGCTTTTCAGCTTATAAACCGAGTTTATTTGTTATTTTGGCATATATTTAAGCTGGATGCATCCAATTTTTTTCTCAGTTAGAAATAAGCTGGTTGTTTGCTTAAAAACTGCAACCAAACGAATCTTGAAAAAATAATTGGATGCATCAAACTTAAAACTTTTAACTTATTTAGACCTAAACAATAAATTAGCTCATTATACAAAATGGACAACCAAACATTATCCAAAAAATACTATGCCCAAAAATTATTGTCCCTACTTCTAATTTTTTTAATATGTTCCAAAATTATGTCCATTTTTTAACATGTCCCTACGTATTTTGTCCATTTTTTAATTTGCTTTGTTATTTCAATAGCATTAACCATATTTATTAGGTGCAAATTTGGAAATTTAGAACTCATTTAATATTTCTAAACTTATTCAATAATGTGGTTGATGAGATGGTGGATCACTTTTTCCCGGTAGAGAATACAAGCAAAACAAGCCATTCATAGAAACTATTTAGATGCATATATGGTTATATGACTAGATAATGTTTATTGATAAATATAACCACACATGTGTTTCTATATTTTCCGGTCCCCATGGTTTCAACAAAAAAAATTATTTGGTCCCTTAAATTTCAATTGTTACAGTAGTTGTCCCGAACTTTTGAAAAGAAAAAAATTATTGTGAACAACTCGACGTGATAGTTTATTTTGGTTATGCCCAGCCCAGTCTACATACCTGTTTTTGTTGCATGTAGGGTTTTATACTACTATCAGTGCAAGCTCATCTCCCCCAACTAAAGCCACCTCATTGCAACACTATGACAACATCATCATCAACAATAGATGGGGTTGAAGATATATGTATAGAAGCAAAGGGGTTCAAGGCCTTAATTTTCTTCATAGCACTATACTTAGTAGCACTAGGGAGTGGTTGTGTTAAACCAAATATGATATCTCATGGTGCTGACCAATTCAAACAAGATGACCCAAAACAATACAAGAAGCTCTCAACTTACTTCAACTTTGCCTACTTTGCCTTCTCCGTGGGCGAACTCGTAGCCCTAACCGTGCTCGTGTGGGTCCAAACTCACTCCGGGATGGACATAGGGTTCGGTGTTTCTGCGGCGGCTATGGCCATGGGGTTGATATGCTTGGTGTGTGGCACGACTCTTTATAGGAATAAGCCCCCTCAAGGGAGTATCTTCACACCCATTGCCCAAGTAAGTTTTTAATATTTTTTTTACTAAAAAGCTAAGTTGATTACTCTTTTTTTTCCAATTACTTTTTGTCTCAAAAAAATAGAAAATTTTGATCTACATCCATCTAGTTTTTTGTTACTTTTAAAAGAGCTAAATTTATCTGCTTAAAAGTTACAACCAGAACAAATAATTTAATGCTAACTTTTGAGTAGCGTGCTAGGGTTATTATATTGTGAAATGCCACATGTTTGAACTCTGAAAACAACCTTTATATGTTGTTTTCAGGCCCTCTTAAGACTTTGTACCATGTCACATTTTTCATTATTTAAGAAAATATCACTCTTAATAAAAATGGTAGCACGAAGAAGCTACCTGAACTCAGAAAATAATAGGATCATTTTTCGGTGCAATAAAATAGACGTATACTAATTTTTAGTTGTTTTTGGTTTATTTATGAAAAACACTCGATCTTAACATCTCATTTACGAGTAAATAAAGTGTACAAAAGACGTAATTATAAGTAATTTCATTTTTATATGAGCATTATCTTCTCTCTTTTGACTTCTGTTTCTGGTTTCATATTATGGTTATCTTTATGGACTGACCATTACCACAAAATGTTGATAATATGTGCTAGTGCCACTAATTTAGTTTATTGGGTTGTTATGATATTGTCTCATATTGTTAATTTATTATACAGGTATTCATGACCCCTTATAAACTTGCTAATTTAGTTGTGCCAATTGTTTATATCATAACGTGTCAAATATGGTAAAGAAAAATAAATATATTAATCCAAGGAGTACATTCAAGGTTCTAACTAACTAAAAAGTGCTTCTTTGTGAATTATTATGTTCTACAACTAGGTAACGCTTAATTAACTTTGGTGGGTCATTGAGTTGCTTAACAAAAAAAAGTAAATATTTGAGTATATCTTATTATTCATTTTATTTTATTTTTTTTGTTTTTAAGGTTTTGGTTGCAGCATTTTTGAAAAGGAAAGAATTGTGTCCATCTGATCTTCAGAGTCTTCATGGATACCAAAGCCGAGTTTTTCCCCTTCGTATTGAAAGATTCCGGTAATTGAGTGATGTTTTTCGTATATAGTTGCCTGAAAAACGTATATCATTTAGATTGCAGCTTATTGCTTTCGATACCGAAACTCTTCATTCCTGAAACCTAGAACACAATTGAACCCTTTTTTTTTTTAGCGTCGCTCCTTATTTTATTGACAGTCACAGTAACAAACAAGACATTTGGTGATTAAAATGGTAATGAGGTACGGTAAAAGTTCAATACAAAGATTTTATTTGGTGACAATTTATAACTTGAAGTGACAAGGTACTTTCTACAAAGGTGTTATCTGTAGCAAAAAACTAGTATCATTTATCACAAAAGCCTGCCTTTATACCGTTCCTCAAAATATATGTGAACTGATGTGCCTTTCAGTGATAATTTTACTTTGAGCAAAAAAATTAGTTTTTTCAGGCCAATAAAAAAAGCTGGAAGGATCCATCATAAAGCTAATTTTTTAACTCATAAAAATATATATATATATATTGCAATTTAAAAGCTAATGATCATCCCAGATGAACGCCAACTTTTAGGAGGGGAAAAACCCAAAAGAGCTTGATCTTAAAAAGGGTAACAAACAAGTTAATAGCCCTAGATATTTCTATAGAAATTCCAATATATATGTCCATCTAAATGTAATTCCAAAATATTTCAGGTTCTTGGACAAAGCTTGCATCAAAAACCAAAATGAGACAAATTCAAAGGAGAACCCATGGAGACTATGCACGGTAACTCAAGTTGAGCAAGTGAAAACACTAATCTCAGTCATCCCAATTTTTGCTTGCACCATTATTTTCAACACCATTTTAGCACAATTACAAACATTCTCAGTTCAACAAGGGAGTTCAATGAACACCCGACTAACCGGATCCTTTCAAATCCCCCCTGCTTCGCTACAATCCATCCCTTACCTCTTTCTCATCTTTGTTGTCCCTCTCTACGACTACCTTTTCGTACCGTTTGCTCGTAAATTCACAAAACACGAATCGGGTATCACCCCTTTGCAAAGAATTGGGGTCGGGTTATTTTTTGCGACGTTTTCAATGGTCTCCGCAGCCTTAATGGAGGAGAAGAGGAGGGATTCGGCTCTAAACCAAAACAAAACCATTTCCATATTTTGGATCACACCGCAATTCTTGATTTTCGGTTTGTCGGAGATGTTCACTGCGGTGGGTCTCATCGAGTTCTTCTACAAACAATCTTTGAAAGGGATGCAATCCTTTTTGTTAGCCTTGACCTATTGCTCGTACTCATTCGGGTTCTATTTTAGCTCGGTGCTTGTTTCTATGGTGAATAGGATCACCTCTAGAGGTTCTAATGGGGGTTGGTTGAGTGAGAATGATCTTAATAAGGATAGGTTGGATTTGTTCTATTGGTTGCTTGCTATTTTGAGTTTCCTAAACTTCTTCAACTACCTATTTTGGGCAAGGTGGTACAACCATAATCTCCCTAAATTGTCCACATTACAAATTGGGGGTGGCTTTGAGGATACTTCTAAAGATATTGGAGATGCTAATATTCCTTGAGAGACTTTGATTTTGTCACTATTATATGTGATAATGTCATTTGTAGTGACAACAAACATGCATATACCATGAGAGCTCCTTTCAAGTAAGCTCTTTATTGTAAGGGTTCAAGTTTAGCAAACATACATATACCATGAGAGCTCCTTTCAAGTAAGCTCTTTATTGTCAGGGTTCAAGTTTAGTGTTAATATTGTAATTGATCCAATGTATATTTCTATTTCTTTCCTTCCTTAAGTTCCATTATAATTTTTTAGAACCTTACACACAATTGTTGGATACTTGGCAGTGTTTATTTTAAGGTGTTTTTTGTTTTCTTTACCTAAATTGGGGGAAGAAGTTATAGTAAACTCACAAAGAAAATTAGAAGCATCTTACTAAGTAAAAACATGTTAGTTTTGTTGTTACTAAATAATAATTTTTGGACAAATAATAACAGAAATAAAAAACTGGAAATAACAGAAATTTTATTTTCATTAACAAAATTGGAAATTATAAATTAACTATAATAAAAAATTACAACATTTAAACAGATTTACCAATAGAAGTTGAACTTAATTCGTTTCGAATCCCAGACGAGACCATATAAAGTCAGTGTTCTCTTAAACTTAATTTTTCGCTACTAATTTACTTCTGGTCTACACCGGTAATGAGTTTTTAAGATACAACGCTGCTCCCTAAGCCCTGAAGGAAACTGTACTCGAGGCGTCTGATTGAGCCTTTAATGGTGTGGTACTCTTTCTCTAAAATGGATGTGTATGTGTATGTATTGTAGTGATTACGTGTAAAGATGACATATATTCTCTATTCTTTTCTTAACACTTTTCCATTCTCTTATTTTTTTCAATGGCTAAAGAATAGCATATATATACAAGTACAAAGGCCATATGAGGAGGTTTCAAATCTTTTAAAATGTCTCAATTAAGACTCTTTGTAAGTTAGTAACTCTTAAAACGTGCAAAGTATTCAATTACAAATTGAATACTCTCTGCATGTTACATCAAGCTGGCCAAACCTAAATAGGGTCCCAGTTGTACTAAGAGGGTCTCTTGGCCTGACCTAACTACCTCAGGCTGGCCGAACCTAAATCGGTTCTCGGCCGTACTGAGAGAGGTCCATAGCCAATTTTAGACACTTTGAAGCCAATTTTCATTCACATAATTTATCGTTTTTGTCATGTAATATACCAATTCAAGGCTCGGAACAAAAGTTTTCTCGCACATCCAAGAATGGCTAGATATATTAAGTGGATACCACTTAAAATAGATTGCTCAAAGTTAATTTCTTTTATGAGTTACAATCATAAAAATAATGGGTAAACCCATTAATGGGTAAAATTTCACTATTGATGGAAAATCTCAACTCATATTTTATGAATTACAATCTCATAATAGCCACAATTAACAGTTAAAAATCAACAAATTAATGGGCAAAACCCACAAATTCCAAAAATCCGCAACATAAAGGCAATTGGCTAAAATGTACCATGCATCCTATTTGCAATTGAGAGTACCGTGAGAACTTGTTACATCGGAAAATGTAGCTTTCATCTTGAACCTTTTGTAGTGAAATAGATATACTTGTCAACTGGTGGACGTGATGTCTTGAAACATTCGGTATTTTTGTATACCAAGACAATAATACTCATACAATACCTTCTTTATACCACTATTAAGCTTTTTCTTGTTGTCCATTTTGGGCCTGGACTGCCTTGAAATATTCTTCGATTACTCTATAGATTTAGCCCTTAAACTCATCTCACAATAATGGCCCCTACATACTCGATATAAGTGATCTCAAGTTAAGAGTATTCTACCATACCCTACTTATTCATGCGAGATACTCGGATCATTAAAAGTCTCAACTTAACCTTAAAATGGTACATGTTTATCACTCATTTACCATAGCAATAGGACGGGAACTTAATTTTTGTGCTTTAGTCGATTTCCCCCCACAATTTGATTGGTCCATTGAACCTGCAAATAGGGGTTTACAGTTCAGGTTGGGTTGCCATTATAGCTGGTAATCAATTTCACACGCTTCAACCTTATTCCCTTTGATGAAATCTCAATTCGATCTTAAGTCAAACCTTTTATTAATGGGTTCGCAAGGTTATTCTATGACTTTACAGAGTCTATGGATATAATACCATTTCCTAAAAATTCTCTTATGGATCTATGCCTCCAATGTACATGACATGGCTTCCCATTATATATATAGCTCTGTGCCTATCCAATAGTCATATGACTATCATAGTGTATGCTAATGACGAGTAAAGATTTTGGCCATATTGAAATATCTTCTAGGAATCTACCTCCTCAGTGGTAAGAGCTAAAGTTATAAACTCTGATTACATAGTCGACTATGCAATACAAGTTTGTTTAGAAAATTTCAAAATACTATTACTCTTCCAATTACAAAGATATATCCTGTTTTGACCTAAACTCCGGAGAATCCAAAACGTCATATTACCAGACATTAATTAAATATTAGGTGAAAATAAATATTCAACGGGACTAGATTCCCAACAACATAGTCAACAGTACATATCTCATACCTTATTCTTGACCAGGAAAGTCTAAAAATAGTAATAAGTCTAATCTCACTACAATAATTATTACAATTTCATCAATAGGAAGAAAATAACAAATCTAGAAAATAATGCCAGCATCTAGACGAGCTTGGTTTCATCTACTAGCCTCTCCTAGTTTCCTGGTTGCATATATGCCTTACCTGTAAAGTTTGACGGGGACTTAGGCTTATATACATTTAAGAAAAATAGATTGTGTACATGAATTGGTTAAATGAGTTACAACATTAAGGTTTTGTACAAGTAAGAACGACATAACATATAAGTGTGCATAATCAAACGCTGACATGCAATATGTACAACAAAGCATAAGCGAGTATATATACCAATATTTTGCAAGTGAAAAAGCGTGTCTAGTTCTTTTAGATTTTGTCCGAGTATTGTCTAACAGAAATTATGTGTCCTCCATTCGTATAAATGCATCAAGAAAATACTTAAAAATAGTAATATCCTAGAAATCAAGTAATCGGGAGCCATCATAGGCTGGTTGCTAGTGCGGGAGACCACCAATAATGTTATATGCTGCAATGCTAATACAGGTACAAATAACGAGAATAACTCTAACGAAATTGTTAGATGCCTCAGTTGCTAAAGTGGGAGATCATCGACAATGTCATAGGCCGCAATGCTAGCATCGGTACAAATAATTGGAATGGCTCTAATGGAATTGTTAGACGCCTCACAAGTCTGGACACCAAAATGCAATTATCATAACCGAGTCATCTCGATCGGGTACACAAAGAGCAAAGTGTTGGTTGTATTCCACTAAGTGTGTCAAGGATATGTCACCGACAAAAAAAATTATATGTATATATATATCCGTATATATTGAGAATTCTCCTAGTAGGTGTCAACGAGTCAAGTAATCGGGAATGCGTCGCATATAGCATGCACAGAGCATAATGTCAAGTCCCTAGTACAAGTAATTTTCTCGCATTATTCTTATTGTTCAAATATTCTCATTAATAATTTTACGATATAAGGTAAATCATTTGATCATGCAAATCATCATACTGCAAGAAATCAAGAATTATAAATGTACCCACGAGTACAAGATCAGCCTCAGTCCGCTAAACTCGTCTATAACAAGTTCAAATTTTGTTATTTCTCTAAAGATTCTAGTGTTTTGACTGGTATTTAAGCCTAAGATACTTAAGAGAATTTTCAAGAATTTTTTCTAATTTATCGGGCATTTATTCATATTTTATTAATATTTTATCCTCGATAAAATATAAATAAAAGCCTCAAAAATAATTTTTTAAAAAAAATACTATTCTTGAATAAAGCAACTCATTTTCTAGACAAATAATTTTTGACAAAACAACATAATTTTCTTAATTTTTAACAAGCATTTGCCTATTTATTAATATTTCATCACAATAAAATATTAATAAACATATCAAAAAAATTATTTTTTCCAAATAATTTTGAAGAAAACAATTAGTTTTCTGGTGAGAATATTTTCATCTAACTAAGATAATTTTCTTACCTTAAAAACAAATTTCCCTTTCTTTATTCACATTTTATATGATAAAAATGTTAATAAATATTAATTTAAAATCTAAAAATAATTCAAAAATATTATTTTTCTGAATAAACATATTTATTTCTACTCACTTTCAATAAGATAAATTTTCAGTAAAAATATTGTATTTTCTTTCAATAAAAGATTTTATACAAATAAAACTCATTGTAATGTGTATATACATATACATACACCAAAGTACCAGCCTGGGCTTGAACTCGGGTTGCCAAGCGCATAGGCTTAGGCGGAGACCACCTGGTCACATCCCAATTTGTATTTGTTAGTAATTATATATGAATATAATTATGATCTTACTGCAATTACAAAAATTTATAATCTTGCATTTAGGGGTAGTTGAACTCAGCTCTACCATTTAATGTTTTGACATGCTAGCCACAACACTGCTGAGATTCTTATTATTTATTTTGGGATTGCATAATTTATATACATAAATTATTTCCTTTTTTATAAAAAAAAAAAAAAAGACGACATGCATGGGTGCCACATGCCACCTTTTTGGTGGCCCATGTGTGCCACACCAGCCACTTACGGCCACCAAAATTTTCAATATATACAAATTGACCCTCCTAAATACGATGGTGGTGTTTATTTTGCAAAATATTATCGTTTGGTACTTCAAATAGTCCGATTTCATAAGTGGGTCTAAACTTTCAACTTTTATGTTCAACTATTTTAACTACTCAAGTGAATTTCATGTAATTTAAGTGTTTTCATGGCATTTTAATCATTAAACATAGGAATTGAACATGAAAATAGTCAATTTTAGCAATTTTGTCAAGATTTTGAACAAAATAGCAAGAACAATCAAGCATAAAATTAGAATCGCAAAACGTCATTTTCAAAACTCAAGTAAATTTTAGCCCACTACGTCATGTCTATGTACTAGCTATTTTTTAGGACAAAAATTCTTTAAGGGGATAGATCGGAATGATCTATAATTGGATATGGGTTTAAGAATTCAAATCAAAAATTGAAATCTGTGCTGAGTTTTATCTAATAAAATTGAAATCTGTGTGGAGTTTTATGTAAATGCATAAAAATTCTTCTATCTTGGCACATCTGTCTCTCACGTTTCTCTCTGTGTAAACAGATGGACAGAATGTGGGGTTCCATTCCTTCATTATTTCCCAATTTAAACCATATGTATCTCAATTTTTAATTTGAATTCTCAGACCCACATCCAATTATAGATCATTACACATTGACTATTAGGTGATCTATAATAATGAGTATATTTTTTAAAGAAATTATAATTCAAGTAAACAAAGATGATCAAGACCCTCTTTTTAATTGGTACAATTAGCTTTTCTAATGAATAACATGCCTAATTAATTGTAGGGAAATAAAAATGATTAAAAAAATACCCTCTTCTTTCCTTTTTGATAAATTCTATAGATTTGAACACACGAATTAAGGTAATTATTGATTTAAAAAAAATAATAATAAGATTAAAGTACTCTTAGTCATTAGCGGCTAAAAAATTAAAGTCAAAATTTCATCCCTCTTAATAAATTTGATGAAAAGGATATATTTAGAAATTAATTAATTTTTTATATCGAAAGTATCAATCATCACCTAGTTAAGATTTTTTTTATTTTCTATGTATTAATATAGGGAGTAGAAAACTGCCCTATCATAGTATCAGATTATAGCAGATTATTATTTTTATTATTTTAGCCCCAAAAAAATCAAAATTCCAACCACCGGATCAACGTGACCGACCACCTAATTCCCAAATTTGTCACTACTATATTACTAAAGCTAATTTCTTACATCAGGGTATATTAAAAGGTCCTCCTTATTTGTGCAAAAATTCTATTGTGGTTCCCAAAGTTCAAATTAAACAATAATTGTGCCTAAATATTGGAATGTGACAAAATTGATACTTATTATAGATTCAAAGCCTGTTTATTCGATATAAATCAAATCAAACGACCAGTATTTGATTCAATTATGGATACATTAGTCTTTTTACTAAAATTTATATTTATTTTATCTCCTGGTTTGAGCATTTAGGGTTTTTAATTAAAAAAAAAATTCTAGAAGAAACCAAATAAGTAAAATTCGTTTTGTAACTCAATTTGTTTCTTTTTCCACAAAGATAAAAAAAAAAAAAAATTTACTTGGTATGGCTAAAACCATCAACTTATTTTTTTAATTTTCTAATACACCCTAGATTGAGATGAAAATACACATTAAATTAGTGAAGTAGCACTTATTTGAACAATGGTACCGAGAGAGTAACTTTTCTTATAATTATTGAACTTGTCATGTCACTTGTTCAAAGTTTAGAATCATTACCATTCAATTGAAACTAGAGGGATCAAATATAAATTAAGTTCAAACTAAGGGGTAATTCTTGTAATTCAACCCATATATAAACAGCAGATATACGAAGGACGGTGAAAAGGCAAGAATGAAAGAGACATTCTACATATCCCATGGATCCCCCACGCTGTCCATCGACAAAACCTTACCGGCTCGTCATTTCCTCGAATCCTTCAAACAAACCGTCTTCTCGGAAAAACCGAAATCGATCCTAGTAGTTTCCGGACACTGGGAGACGGAGGAGCCTGCCGTCACCACCTCGGCCGGGGTCCTCCCGACCATTTACGATTTTTACAACTTCCCGAAGGCAATGTACGAGATCACGTACCCCGTGCGTGGGTCTCCCGTGCTGGCGAGGCGCGTGGTGGAGATGCTGGCGGATGCAGGTTTCAAGCGTGTGGATGAGGACGGGGCGCGTGGGCTCGACCACGGCGCATGGGTACCCTTGATGTTGATGTACCCGGAGGCGGATATTCCGGTGTGCCAGTTGTCCGTGCAGCCCGGTAGGGATGCCATGTGGCATTATAAGGTTGGGAGGGCTTTGGCGCCTCTTAAGGAGGAAGGTATTTGAATCAAGAAAGCATATAGTATTACTATGTGGCATCTGCAAGAATTTATCGTGAGAAAATGTTAACCAAAAGTTTTTTTTTTTTTTTTTATTATTATTATCATTTTTTGTAAATTACGCCGGTAATATTAAAAGATATGAAGATCAGACTGGATCTTTAACCAGTCCGGAAAGATTTTGGGTTCTAATTTTCTTATTCAATGGTTTTACGGTTACAAATTGAGCTTTGAGACCATAAAATCTCAAAAGTTAGTCATTAATTGAAAGAAACTTCACTAGATACCTACCATTCGTAAGTGTAAAGGCGTGTGGTAGGTAATAATTTCATAAAGTTTAATCTTGATGTTTCGTAGTGATGATCGATCTTAGTTATTCGAGTACCTAGAATGTTACCGGGTCACAATTCTCCCCATCCCAATCCATGTGAGGTGATGTATCATGTAGCTTAGCTTTGTACTGTATTTATTTTTCTTTCACATAGGTGTGCTCATTATGGGCTCCGGCGCCACCACACACAACCTGAGGACTCTCAAGCGAGACGCAGGCAACTCCGTTGCCCCGTGGGCCATGGAATTTGACACCTGGCTCAAGAATTCACTCCTCGACGGAAAATACGAAGATGTGAATAACTATGTTGAGAAGGCACCACACGCGAAGCTCGCGCACCCTCACCCGGACCACTTTTACCCCCTCCACGTGGCCATGGGAGCAGCAGGCCAAGACCCGAAAGCCGAGCTCATCCATACCAGCTGGGGACTCCACACGCTCTCATACTCGTCCTACAAGTTCACATCCAAGGCCTGAGTGGAAAAGGCACCCAGGTAAGATTATTTGGGAAAATATATTCCAGTGCAATGAGGATGCAAAATCTGCTTGAAATAAAAAAAGAGTAATAATGTGTGTAATATATGCCTCTTTTAGTGGGATTCAAATGTACTATTCTGAATATATCAATTTGATTTTGTCCTCTTCAAGGTCAAAGCATATTTAACACAATGCATAAATGATAAGTCCACAAATATAGTTTGCGAGCATATCCCGTAAAGCCCATAAATTATTTACGACTTTTTTAGTAGATTTTTATATACACATATATAAGGCCGGCCTTATCTCGCCTCTAGGGGCGTATCCTAGTTGGTATTCGGATAGGAGTTTGCAGCAAATGGTAAGGGTTTGAGTCCTGACAACTGCAGTGTGAGATTTTCATTTCCTCTTATGGGGTGAGTTATGAGGTGAGTCCTTGTGGGCATCAGGTATTGGGTCACCTGTCTAAGAGGCTGCTGGATATCCTAACTTAAATCTTCTACAAAATCCTTGAAGCTAGATCGTAGAAACACCCTAAATGAGCGAATTCACCTGTTGTACCAACAGAGGCCTTATGTTGGAAATTATTTTCAGACATGAGGCACTCATACATTAACTCTATCCTATCATCTCTATGTAAGCACACAGACTTGCAGTGGCAGAAATAATGCATGAACTGTCTTATCCTAAATAAAAAAAAATTACAACATTATTGGTCATCACATTCAAGGATCGCAATAGTTGAGGGTGAGGGAAATTCAATTTGGAGAGTTGGGGAAATAGATATGAAACTATATTATATATGGTCTGAATGTTTACGAGCAAAAATATAACATAAGAATTAAATTAATTTGGGAAATTATATTATATATTTTTTATCAAAAATAAAAAGATTGTAAATATCATCGAATAGGATACAAGACCAACATAAATAGTTGATTACAAAATAAATCACCATATATATTTTACCATCGTATTGCATTTTTCACTTATTATAAAAAAAAAACTCAAATTATATCATGTATATATAAGGCATCATTATTTTCTTATTTTCTTTCATATAAGAAAATCTTTTACATTATATATGTACTATAAGACAAATTATATTGTAAACCAAAATTAATATTTAATTGAAATGTACATGATTCAAATATCATATGTGTATATATATATATTATATTGAGATTAAATAACCGATAGCAATAAATTTTGAAAAATTAATCACTGGAATATCGAATGGAATTATTTTATACTTGTAAGGAATTACACAAATTAATTCCTACAAAACAGAAACATAAATAAATAGCAACCATACCTTGAGATTGATACTCGATCATAATGAGATATTCCACATAAACTTCAACCACCGTGGCAGATCACCGAAAAATAGACTAGTGATGGGGCGTGTTACTGAAATGACACTCTATTATCCAAGGCATAAATACTCTTATATGTTCTCCCAAATAAGGAGAGATAACTCAGAAAATTATTATGCTTTGATTGCTTACAAAAGAATACGTTGGAATGTATTTATATAAAACTTAACTCTTTCCATATCTAGTTGATGTAAGATAAATACAATAAATATGTCATAGCCCAATAGGTGCCATAGTTGGGTCACAAATTGACCCATGGTCCAACATCTCCCACTCGCAAATGGTGGGTATAGCTCTCAGTCATAATCTCTCTTAACTAAAATGTAAGGTCAGACATACTAGTAAATGGGTCGTGCGACCGCTAGGCAAACCTGCAAAATTTTTGGGAGCTCTATACTAGAAACTCAATGAGTCAGTATAAAGACATCAACTATCACGAAAGGACCATGGTATCTAGAAATAACCAGATGTATCTATTCAATCATTTTTAACCCCTCAACATATAACATGCTTAACCCTTCAAAGCTTTTGCCTTTATATTCACAGGTCATGACCTCCAATACAAGGGACATAAGTTGCGCAATGAATATAAAGTGGGATGCAATAGTCAGTCTTCCTTTCGCCTCATGCCACTTAGATTAAGTTATAGCCACTTACCAGGATATGTCTTGGAAGGTAGCATCAATCATCATCGAATGCAATATGTTAAAGTAGTTGTCCTATACCCTTTACTTCATGGCATAGTCAAAAGTCTAAGGCGTACTTCTAAGTATATATATATATCGTCACACAAAATGACGAGAAGTCCCACATAATGAAGGAGTAGAGATCCAATGACTTCATCATTTCATTGCTTGCCAAGCGCACATAGTATGAAGTACGTGCTATGGTAAATACTTTGTCCCATATTGGGAGAGTATATGTCCTATTCACCATGCAAACCTTATTCTAATTGCTAGCCTCATTGCATCATCTGACCAGAGTTATTTATTTGCTTGTACAAATACATTTAAGGCAATAAATTAAGATATCGTATTTGGGTATCTTATACGGGTATGATGGAAATTGGTAATAACCATCATCGACCTCCAAATACGGTCTCATGCTATTACTCAAAAAAATAGGGTGGCCATAATAAGCGTCTCATCTTCTTTACTCGCCACCAAGGTGCCAAGGGCGATTGCTTGTATGAGTAAGTTAATCTAACCCATTGACATACAATTCATGTGTGTGCTATAAAATACAATATCAATACACCAATATGTGATGAACAATAAAAAATGCATTATAATAAAATATCCACTCACCAACAAATTATGAATGCATTAAAATATCAAATATCCTGATAAATATCTCAATATCAATACAAATGATTAAGAAAAATGATCAACTAAAATCTTAAGCACAAGTCAAATCCTACGAATTCCTAAAACCTCAACTAGAGCTACCTAAGCTCCCAAAGCCCCAAATAAGCTAACTAAGCCTCTTTAGCAATTGGCTTAGTGAGGGGATCACCACTATGCATGTTGGAGGAATATGCTTTAGGATTGTTTTTTTCTATGCATCCATATCTCTAAATAAATGGTACTTCAAGTTGATATGTTTGGTTTAACAATGATCTAACAGAGAGTCCTTTTACATAGGCCAAGACTACCATGTAATCACAATGAATGGACAAAAAAGGATGGCAACTCATAGAAGCAAAAGGAACATCTTACCAAATAATCTCTTGCGCATATCAGTGAGAGCAAGCCACATATTCTATCTCAACATTAAGAAAAATATATAAAAGTTTGCTTTTGTTTACTTCTAACAATGGTACTTCTATTGAGTGAGAAAGTGTATCCAAATATGGGTTTTCCTTCGTCAATATTACTACCCTAGTTAGGATCACCATAGCCAACTGGGTCCAATTAGCTTACAACACATGTAATTTATAATTCCTTTAAGTTATGACTTCCTCCCATTGAACAAGTCAAATGTTTGACTAAAATAAGCTAACTAGGTTATCTGCGTAACAAATATTAGGGCAAGTACACACCATTACATACATCAGGCTATCAATGGTACTGGTAAAGGGGAAAAGAGTCATTTTCTCTTTCTCTTAAGGAGCCGAGGTTAAGGCTTTCTTTCATCACTATTAGAATGTCAATGGGTTTGTAACTCTTCATCTAGAACCATTCAATGATTTTCTTGGTGTAAGTCTTTAAACCAGGTAGTCTCCTTGATCGATTCTTTAGGATCTTACTCTAAGCACACTGTTTAATTCACCCATGTCTTTCATCCCAAATACAGAGGACAACCATCCTTTGATGGCGATAATCATATCCATGCAGTTTTCAATCATCACTAGGAATATCATCAATGTATAATGACATAATCAAGAACTTATGCTTGGATCATTTAAGATAAAACGCAGTGATATCTTACAATCATCATGAAGCTAAACTAAACATTGGTTACAAGAAATTGCATATACCAAGGCATAGTGAGCCATAGACCTACCAATGGAATAGATAACATTATGTTTGAATTTGAAAACCACTGGTTTCTAATAATCTTGCACCCAAGTACAAAATCAGCTAAGTCTCATACCTTATTGACCTTGGTAGATTCTACTTCATAGTTCATGTCACGTCCTCAATTTCAAGCACCCGAAACCGGGGGGGGTTATGCTGTTAATAACTAACCAATCCATTCCCAAACACAGCATAAATATAAAACCAAACCACAGAAAGCGGAAACACATATATATATAAACAACTATCCAGCATTCTAAATACGACAGTCTACTAACTATGTCCAGTACACGGCGTAAACAGTGCGCCAAAATAAAATATATACATCAGAGTCTGTGCGGAAAAATAAAATCTATCTAAGTCCAGCAAATACAACCCAAAATCAAAACCTACCGAGAATGCTGACAAAAGCCTAGCGGAATGTTATGTGAGTGCTGACAGCTGCCTAATCTACTCAGGAAATATCAAAAGTAGGCGGTAAGTTTACAATACCATGGAACAACAATATAAAGTAAACAACACGGAAAATAATGGTACTAATATGAAATCTGAAATCACTGAAATATAGTAAAACAATACTAATAAAAATCTCGTACAATGTGCTGTAAATAACAGTACGTAAAATCACAACTTGAGCTGGGTCTGGCT
>MKEJ01021615.1:0-17977 GCA_001753735.1 Embelia ribes | reverse complement strand
CCCTTAGAGTTTTTTTGTTCCAAAACTGACATCCACACTAATAAACAAATTTACAAATTTTTACACTATATGTATATCAATAATTACATAATCTGACTGTATATATTATTTTATGAGTCTTTAATTTAATTTTTAAATATAATAAAATATTAAATTTATATTTTTAAATATAAAATGAGGACTTCAATATTTTTGTTACATTAAAATATTATATTTTAAAATCTCTTAAAAAAATATATATGTACAGTCAATTAGTTATGGATGAAGGAAATATTAAAAGCATAGGCTATTAAAGTAAGGTATAATTGGGAAAATACCTTACCCAGAGCAGCAGCATTGGAATTAGAACATTCCCCCCAAGGTGTAACCCCTTTCTCTAGATCGTCTACTTTGCCAGCCTATCATCCCAGATTCGTCGTCTATCCTAAATACAATTAATCGTCGTAGCTCCCTCTATTGACCCCTTCTCTATATCCAGTCCTAGCGGGACAATTTTTCCTCTGTTGTCAGAGAGGCGTGAACAACTATTTCTTGTTGAGAACGGCGGCAGTAAGAACTTGCTCGATTGTTAAACTTTTTAATTGATTTACAATGTGTATTTACTGCTCTTAAAACGTGCAATAACTATATCTAATAAATACACTAGGAAACCGTGTAGTTTAACCAGTAGAGTATTAGATTTATCGATTTTATAAACTCTTATTGATTTAGAGATATCCTAATAAATTTCTAACTTACATTTTGTTCTCAAAGATTTAGTCGGTTTATCTATATTACATACTACTAATTCTCCTTGGATTTTTTTATATTATTTGAGAAAAATAAATTAAACATCAGAATAGTAAACACGAAGTTAACTATATTAATAAAAATCTTGCCTGAACGGAAAATTCAATGAATTAACCTTATCTCCCAAATAATCTTAATTAATGAGATCTAAAATATTGTTAATTTAGAAAATCATTGATGTTATAATCTAGTTTATTTTGACATAGTGTGCCACCGGATGATTATTAGACACCATAACTATAGCTAGATGATTTATAAGGTACTCGGACATGTTAAAAATCATATATTTTATAATAATTTAATTTTTAGATTAAGTTTGTTAAAAATACACACACCAATTAAGAGTTATGGATATTTCGTTAATTTATCTTAATCCCCTAGGTAAAAAAAGAAACTAGCGTAACATAACTACAGTGAACATAATAAAAGATTAATAACAACTCAAGAAAGATAACATAAATACATAAATAAAATGATCACCAATAATTAATAACAAAATAATTAATGAGAACTCACAAAATTATACTGAAAATAAAAAGTAGAGATGATGAACCTTTGAGATGCCCTTTCTTTAGCCTCCAAAGTTGATTATAGGGAAAGAAAGAATGAAACTTAGGGTTAAACAATCCCTTTATGTCTTTACTTAAGAGGAATGACAAAATACTCTTAATGAGAGTTTTATACACCCAAAACGGACCTAGTATGAATACAATAAGTGTCCATCTTTAAAACTTGTATTTGACTAAGTCAATGGCTCATCAGAAGCATATGGATCTATTAGGCCCATTGGTATGGACTACTCTGCACTATTTCACGAGAAAAGCCATAACTTGTTCTAGAAAACTCGGAATTAAGCACCATTTGTACGTTTGAAACATAATTGAATGAGCTTTCCAACCATACTCAATTTGATAGGAAAACATCTTCCAAAATTTATCTGGGATTCATTGAAGCTCAACTATTTGGCGTACAAGACACTTCCAATTAACGAGTAATATTTTCACTCAAATTATCCAAACATAACACTTTTCCTCATAATTTCAAGAGCACCTCTTAATTGGCCTCGAAATCATCCCATTTTATGCCATAATTTTGCAAATGACACACAAATACATAATGCTGAAATATAACAACTTTGATACGCTAAATGTAAAATAAATGACCTAAAATATATGAAATAACCACTTATTATATACACTTTTATAGTTCAATCATGTATCCCTATGTTACACAACTAGTTATTATAAGGGCATTTGCTCATTTGCACTTTCCCCAATCTTTTCCTCTCCAAACAAATAATCAAAGATAATTAAGATCATTCCCAACCGTTTTCATTAAGAGATTCTCTAAATTATTGACAAAATGGAACTTATTTCTATTTTATAAAATCTCTAATTAATACTTTCTAAATTAGATTATCTATCATATTATCTAATTCATTAAAATATTATTTTACTTTAGTCATTCGTCATTTAGAATTTCACACATATCAATAATGCAATTACACAATAATATTTTATTCTATCATATGTTAATAAAATAATATTATAATAGAAATAGTTAGTAGTGAAGTATTAAAATAACAATAATTAAATTATAGCTATTGTATAAAATAGTTAATCTCGTGCCTGAGGTAGTTGAAATGTGATTGGTCAAAATTAAGGTTTTAAATATTAGTTAGCGTTACATAACGACATTACATAACGTTTTGGTATACACCACCACTATTTCTGTTACAGCTATGCTAATTTTTTTTCGTAAAGATGAAAAAAAATCGTTACTTCAATTTTCGTTACTATTTCGTTACGGCCGTTACGGTCTGAAATTATTACGCCGCTACCTTTACAGTTACAAGTAGCCGCCACTGTAATTTAAAATGTTGGCCAAAATTAAAAAATGGCTCTTTTTAACTATTTTAACTAATCTAGATAGCAAAATTGATGTGAATGCACTAAGCTTGGATTTGTATGGTTTTGAGTTACATTCATATTCATTCATTTTATAAACAATCTAAGTATGAACAATTAAAATAGAATATGTTATTTACATAAACGAGTTTGAACAACTTTCGAATCGGCCCATAAAGCGTTTAAATCCAATTGATAATTTTAGCATAATAAAATATAATTTCAAAATCAGAGATAAATAAATAAATATAGTTCAAATATCATACTGTCAGTATATGAAAGACTTTATAACAGGTTCATGTGGATAATGGATTCTAAAGTATGTGAACTGGAATCAATAATTTAGTACTGGTAAAAGTAGCCGAGGTTAACGAGCACTCGAAACGAGCCGAGCCTAATTGCCAAATGCATCGTGTCAAGTTTGAGGCCGAACTTCACAAGTGTAATCGTTGCTGGCTTTGTAACAGTTGTGGACAAAAATCAGAAGTCTAAAATTTTGATCTGTATATGTAATTTTTGGATATTTCTCGGACGTGGGTGCGAGGCACTAGACCTTGTGGATTAGTCGGACGACACAAGCCGATACGGAAACAACAGATATCAAAAAAAAAATAATAATAATAAAAAAAAAATAATTAACTCGCCCGAGTTGTTCCAGCCCCAACTCACTGAGTCCCGATTCCAAGAACCGCAACAAAACTCTCTCTCTCTCTCTCTCTCTCTCTCTGATCGTCGTTCTTCATCCTTCAATCGCTTCAGCCTTAGGTTCACATCACCACTTGTACGAATAATACTCTTTCCATTTATTCGCCATTAAAATGTACATTTAATTTGATTCAATTACGAGTTGTCAATTGATTTACTACGCCGTTGATATTGATTGATTTCGTTTTTTTTTCTAGGGTTTCTTAGGATCAGGTGTGTCTCTGTAATTGATTGTTAAGAGAGAAAGAGAGATGTGGGCGGCTTCATGCCTGGCCTCGTGCTGCGCGGCGTGTGCGTGCGATGCGTGTCGGACGGTGGTGTCGGGGATTAGCCGCCGCTCGGCTCGGATAGCTTACTGTGGGCTCTTCGCCCTTTCGCTGATCGTCTCGTGGATTCTCAGGGAGGTTGCTGCACCTCTCATGGAGAAGATTCCCTGTAAGATTGTTTTAAATTAATTATACCCTTTTGATAAATTTGATGTTTCTTTTTAAAAAGCTGGATTCTAAGATGACCTTATTTGTTTTTGAAGTTTTAAGCTGCGTGGGTTCACATTTTTCCTTGGATAGAAAAAACCAGCTTTTTTGTAAGGCTGCAGCCAAACAGACCCCTTATTTATATTCTTGTAGTTGATTTGTCTGCTGAGGTGTGGAAACTTCTACTGCTGGAATTTGTTTGTCGTATACCTTTACTAATAGGCTGCAATTTTGATGGAAAAAGAACTTTACTTTCTTTGATAATGGGTTGCAGTTATAAGTAGCATTAGGTGGCTTCAATTGAGGTAAAATGAGAGAGAGTCGCTTAAGGTGGAGGGACATTTAATAAGGATAGGTTTGAGCATACAAGTTAGAAAGGTCACAAATATTAATGTGGGAAAGGAAAGTAAAGATTGGGTAGACCCTTAAGAATGTGGATGTAATTGATACAATTGACGTGTGTCAGCAAAATTACGAGCAAGTTGAGTTGGATAGAAAAAAGTAGTGTAGAAATTTTTTTGTTAATGACATGACGTGATATCTGGTTTTTATTCTCAACAATAGATCCTCAAATTTTTAGGTTTGAGGCTTGGTTTGTTGTTCTTGTTTCTTCTGTGCTGCAACGGCTTCTCCATGTTGATGAAAATCATGGGAGTAGTGGTCATTTTCCAATCTATATCCTTCTATCTAATTGTGGATCTTGCATGGGTGTGCTATTTATAGTTAGCTTGTATATCAGTGGGCAGCTGATTTTTGTTGATAGATCGTGTATAGAAGTGAATTTATCTATAGCTCAAGTGGGTTGTAAAGTCGAAGGTGTTTGTTATTATGAGATTCCTCAATCCTGATGCTTTTAATCCCAAAGTGATTATGAAGAGTTATGAAAAATAACTTACGGGGCTTCCGAAGCTGTAAAGAACTTAAGTATATGTGGAGTTCTTATAATCTGGTTTGGTATATTTTTTATGTTTGTGCAGGGATCAACCATTTTCACCAAACACCAGATAGGGAGTGGTTTGAAACCGATGCAGTGTTGCGCGTTAGCTTGGGAAACTTCCTATTTTTCTCCATCCTATCTCTTCTGATGGTGGGAGTGAAAACTACGAAGGATCCTCGAGATGGTATGCACCATGGTGGGTGGATGATGAAAATTATTTGCTGGTTCCTTTTGGTAATCTTTATGTTCTTCCTCCCCAATGAGGTTGTCAGCTTTTATGGTATGTTACATTCTTCCCCCTGCATCTCGTTTGTTAGTCACCAATTGTGAGATTTTGTTCCTTTCCACAAGATCATGTAGCATTAATCTGTGACATAGGTTACATGAGATAAATGTTTTTTTGGATAAACTGGATATGTTTACTGTCCTAACTGCATCTGGTTTGGATGTATTTTGTGTTAGGCTTATAATTTCGTTTAATAACTGCAGAGACAATATCAAAGTTTGGCTCGGGATTGTTCCTTCTCGTTCAAGTTGTGCTTTTGTTGGATTTTGTTCATGGATGGAATGACAAATGGGTCAGTTATGATGAACAGTTCTGGTTAGTTGTAGCTTCCCATCTCTTGGAACTTCTGTGTTACCCTCCATAATTTTCCAATGTTTTATAAGCCGGCCCTGATGTCGTTTTCAATTGTTTTGGAATTGTTGAAATACTTCAACATTCTTGTTAAAAACCCATCAGCTCATTGCTATTATTATTTCTTTGAAATGCAGGTATGTTGCCCTGTTTGTCATTTCAATAGTTTGTTACATTGCTACATTTGGGTTATCTGGAATTCTGTTCCATTTCTTCACACCATCTGGACATGACTGTGGGCTGAATACCTTCTTCATTGTTGTAACCCTGATTGCTGTGGTAGTTTTTGGCATTGTCACATTGCATCCGGCAGTAAGTCCCCAGTTATCTGATCTTGTGATACCTGTTATTTAAGTGTTCATCCTATTTTCTTCTTTTGTAAATATGATATACATTAATATATATGTACACGTTGCAAAAAAATAAAAATAAAAATGAATGCCAATGGCATAGTGGTTAATGGTGCATGTGAAATTATTGATATTTATGAAGAGTTGAATTGTTCCACCCTTCTCTTTGCTTCTCCACTCACAAGTATGTTCAGCAAACAAATCTCATGAAGCTGACGGTACTGCCGAATTAGCATTTGGGTTATTTGTTGTTGGTAGAGTGTTTTTAACAATCTGAAAACAATTTAACTTTTCTATGCAGCAATTATTGTATATATATAGTGCTAATAGTGTGAAGTTATTGAAGGTTATTTTTGCTGTATTACAGATAAGTGGGAGCATCTTGCCAGCTTCAGTGATGTCATTGTACTGCATGTACCTGTGCTACTCTGGGCTGGCCAGTGAGCCTAGGGACTACGAGTGTAATGGACTTCATAAGCATTCTAAAACTGTTTCAACCGGCACTCTGATTCTTGGACTTCTTACTACTGTTCTCTCTGTTGTCTATTCCGCGGTCCGTGCTGGCTCTTCTACTACCCTTCTTTCGCCACCTAGTTCACCCCGTGCAGGTGATTGTTTAACTTCTGTGACATCTTTTCAGTTTTTTTTTACTGATGTATTAAGTTCCTTGGTTTTGAAATCATTCAAAGTTTCAAAAAATTAGATGATAAAATTCTCTTATTGGCAAGTGAGATTTTTCATATCTGAAGCACCAAAAGGTGAGAGTTTAAGTTCACTTGTTTTAGAAGACTTTCCCTGAGAGACCTTGCGTAATGAGTATCGTGAACAGATTTGTGTTCTCATATTGGTGCTCTCGATTAAGTACTTAGCATCCACCAGGATGGAAAAAGAAAATGTCAAAGCTAAAGGGGTTTCTGACTTAAAAGTCGGTGTAGGTAGGAGTAGAATCTTAGTGCATAAGTTGGCTGTTTTGATAAAAGGGAAATGCTCTATATACTTCAATTCTCACACCTCTATAATTCATGTTCTTACTGGACTACTGCCATGGCAGTAATGGGTGAAATATCCTTACAAGGATTAATATCGAAACTTTTCCTTTTTCCTTCAAATTAATTATCCGGTTCTCTGTTTTGATTGGCTGTTTTCCCTGGTGTAGGTGCGAAGCCGTTGCTTCCCTTGGACAGGGATGATGAACATGAAGAGAAAGAGAGAGCTAAGCCCGTTACTTACTCATATTCCTTCTTCCACATTATCTTCTCCCTCGCTAGCATGTACTCTGCAATGCTCCTTACAGGGTGGTCGACCTCCGTGGGAGAGAGCGGAAAGCTCATTGATGTTGGGTGGCCTTCTGTGTGGGTCCGCGTTGTGACAGGGTGGGCCACAGCTGCTCTCTTCAACTGGTCACTTGTTGCGCCTCTACTCTTCCCAGATAGGGAGTTTTAAGAATTCCTAATTGCACGCCCAAGACATGATAAAGTATGCGTACATTTCCAAACTATGATGTATATATTTCTGGTTATGTCTCTGACTTTTACTTGTTTTAAGTAAAGGGTGTGGATTGCTTGTTAAAAAAAAAAAAACTGAATCGTGCCTCCCGTGTCTGCTAAGGTTACGACTTGATTCCAGTGGGAAAAAATACCATAGTTTGCTTTCGGTGGTGTTTTCCTCTCATGCTTTGTATTTTCTTCACAAAAGTATGTTACATGTGTGCTTTGTCATAAACCTGGATGGCCAGATGTCGTTCTCAAGCACCTGTCGGTAAATCCAAAAGTTGGACCAGTTTGGAAGAGTTTTTCCTGATCCAAGGAAAAGAAAAGGAAAATTTTTATGCTTTGCCACAGGCAAAGACCCATAAGTTTTCCCTTTCAAGAAATCCTGTAGTTTACGCAGTATAAAAATATATGTAATTTTGCTTGTCAAGCAAAGTTATGATAAGTTGGTGAAAATGAAATTTCCTACATCCAGATGATGTTGGTGATCATTTAATAATATGACGGCCAATGATGTAGCGTGTGACATCCATTATGGCTGTATCATTGCCTCGCATACCCTTTTAAGAAAGTTAAAAATGCTTTCAAATGCTACTCTTCACAGCTCTTTGTACTCATCCCATGGACTCAAAAACAAGGATAAGGATCATAGCCAGGTAATAACAAAGCCAATGAAAATTCACAGCTAAGAATTTTCTAAACCTGAGCATTAAGCATTAACTTAACGCTATCTGTTGCACCAAACAATAAACAAATGCTCAACAAATTTGAGGGGAGAAAAAAATTTGAATCTATAAAGGAAGATCCAAACCACCGGATATTGATTAAGAATACAGGTAACACATGAATGTAACTGAAAATTCAAGCAACCCAAGCATCATGAAATATCTGGCACACCAAAAACAATCACTCAGATTAGACCTTTTGATAAGGGGATCCTCCTATACATAGGTGCAGACGAATAGCCATCCGATCCTATGTCTGAAGTCAAATGAGATAATCAATCGCAATTAAATGCTCCGTTGACCTTGCGCCACTTCCACAAAAACTCCGGACAACAACATCAACGACCATGAGAATAACCTGATATCCATTGGAAAACAGTATAGTTAGCCCCTAAGTGGAAGATTGGAATTTTCAGGGGAAAAAAAGATCTAGTTGGGAAACCAAAGCAGAAAGGAGAAATTTTGATTAGTTACAATTGTTGACAAGGGTTCGTTTTGCACCTTGAACGTTGCAATGGCCGAAGAGAATAGAATCACACATTTTTCCGTGGTCACAAGTAAAAATGTTGCAAAACCTTAATAGTTTAATGAACGAAACATATTTCAAAACTTTGTTGCATATCCAATAAACCTACGAACTTAATGTGCATGACAACTACTAAGTTAAAAGGTGATGCTTACTGCTTAATCCTCAAAATCTCCAGCATTCTCCAATAAGTAATTTGCAGCCAACTCTTCATTGCGATCACATGCCAAAAATGCCTCAATAACAAGGGCTCTTTCAAACCCCATAGCTTCCAGCTGACAAACGGACAAAGGGAACTAATAAAATACAAGTGGTGGAGCATATAATTATAAATGAAACCAAATGGCAAACAAGGATATGAACAATACTCTTTCTATGGCCTCTTGCTCTTCCGGTGTGACACTGACCGGATGAGGCATTTCTTGATCTGAGTTATCAAATAAATCCCTGAGAAAGTTTATGCAAGTGATGTAAGCAAAGAAGACTGCGAGGAAATGCGAGACTTGAGAGCTGGAAGAAAAGGAGAGGCGGAGGGGGAAGCACGGATGGGAGAGACTCATTCATAATAGAAGTTCTTATAGTTACGTCAAAATCACAAATTGAAGTTAACTCTTTTCCAATTATTACCCTTCAGAACCTTCAGCAGGCTCATTTATCAATTGAAGGAACTCTGCATTGTGCTCTTGTATAAGTCTTAGAAGGTGTGGATTTTGCTTTCCAAGCTCCTGAAGCATTGGCTGCAATGACAAAGTCCATAGAACTATTTACAGGGGAAAAGAACACATACAAGAAAGTGACAGAATGGAAAAGAAAGGATAGCACGGACCTGCAAAATCTGTGGATTTGCTTGTACCATTGAGCGGAGCGTTTGGAACTGGAAGCAGAGAGAACAAATAGAAGATGAGTTGTGTCACCTTGAAATCGGCAGAACAACAATATCTGATACAAGAGGACAACCAGAGTCTAATTTCTGTCTGACATAATACAGACTTCCACACAACCACATCATACCTTTCTTTTCTTTTTGCTTTGTCGCGTGTGCGCGCATATTTTGTGTTTGGTGGATTTTGGTTTTTTTCTCCAGAGGAGGTTTAAACAATTATGATCTTTCAAATGCAGACCTCATTGGATGACATATGATAGAAAAATAGAGAATATAACCTGCTGGCTGTTTCTAAGAAAATCAAGGGGACCAAGACCATCATCTCCACCACCACCGGCTGGAACAGTTCCCTACAAAAGTTATCGGTTGCACATCATAAGAAGCATAATTAAAAGAAAAAAGGTACAACTTGATCTCTAGGAGTGTCATACCTGAGGAAACAAATTCAAAGGAGACGAATTAGGAGCTCCAGCGACTGGTGTAGCTGCTGTTGCAACTGTTCCAGTTTCTTGATTTCCTGTGGCACGAGGTACTGCTACAGCAACTTCTGCAGTTTCCGGAATACCCTGGAAGAAGAGATAGTCAACAGTAGACCAATGACATGACGTCTCGCTGGGAATAAAAAAACATGTTGTCTGTACATATTGTCAAAGGCTTCTTGGCCCATCAGCATCTATCTCACTTCTAGTATGGGAGATTGTGAACTCAATTCATAGGTATAGAGTCCAAGTCTCTTGCCTATCAAAAAGAAAACATAAATATCCAAATGCCAAAAACCTCTTGGCCCATTGGCCATCTCTCTCTCTCCTCTATCATGGAGGTTTTGAATTCAAATTCTGGGGCTAGAAACCTTGGTGTCTTACCCATAAAAAAATAAATAGATAAATTATGCATATTTGTGCAAGTGTGTTTTGATTATTCCCTCTTTTTCTTCTCTTTCATTTTTTAGTTCCCCCCCTCCCCCCCTTTTTTGGTGGGGACTACCAAAAGTTCAGCGACATACTGAATATAAGTAATCTACAGCTCGCTCTGGGTTGTTATAAGCAGCTCGAAGTGCACGCGTAACAGTTTCTTTGTCCCAGCTACCACCGCCCATATCCATTATTTGCTGAATAGTTTGCTCTAAGTTATTGCCAGCAACCAGATTGGAGGCAGCTTGACCATATGTATTAGAAGGAGCGCTGCAAGATGAACAATGAAATTATGTTACCACTTATGGACAACAGCTGATTTGCTCGTGATCTAGGGAGAGAACAGGCCAGTTTAACTCCTACTACTTGTGATTACAAAGTTTGTCAACCTCTACTGGTAGCATCAATGCCAAACAAATCTTGAAATCAAGCAAAGGTAAGTTCACTCAAGCTCTCATGGAACAACTCTGTTTCATCCTACTCATGTTAACTTCAGTTTCAGAAAGACTAACCATTTGTTCCTTTGAAAAAGACCATAATTAACAACATAGCTGTAGTATGGTACGCCAATTACAGAAAGAATATTAGAATGTCTAAAACATATCAAATCTGATGCCATAAATATTTTATGAATGTGGACATTTTACTCCTCATGGTCTACCAAAGAAAGGTAATCTAAATGCATTTGGTATTTGTCTTCCTATTATCGCAGTTATCATTACTAACTCGTGAATGATAATCATCTTTGGACATGTAGATTAACTGACCAAAGATCTATCAGGCCCTCCATGGGCCTTGGGAGTTAGGACAACTAAAAAAGACAACAATTTCAAAATTGTCTCCAATATTACAAAAATAAGTCATATTAACTAAACATTGTATAAAGATTTGCATCAGATATATTTATATAGAGAGAGAGAGAGAGAGGACTTGAGTGCCACAGCAGCAGATGCAGACGAAGCGCTTTTAGGTACCCTGTAAGGAAAGAGCAAAATTTTTGGAATGCTGTGCTTTCCATAGATAAAAAAAGAACACCATACAGATGCTAATGTTTTACATACAATGACTGGACAGAAGCTTCAGGTGCAGGTGTAGCACTGGATGCAGGTAAAGTTGTAGGTCCAGGCTGTTCGATTATATAGAAAGGAAATGTTAACAATTAATTACATGAACAAATATATCAAATGACAGGATCACTAAAAAAAATACATTACAGGCCAAAATACCTGGGTGGATGAGGTCCCACTTGAGCCTGAAGTTTTACTCTACAGAGAGAAAAATACATAATAGAGAACAAAAATGAGACAGCATAGCATAGAAACAGATACTCTATAACCATGTGACTTTTCTGAAAAACCATATGGTATAATGCCTAGAAGCGATCAGATTAAAAAGTCATTTAAGAAGGGAGACCAATTGCCAATTCTACTAGGTGATATCAGAAGACAACCTTGCTAAGCATGACAACAAGAAACCCATCTTCGGAAACCTTGTTCTCTGCCAAAGTACTTTCGTCCTTCAAAACTTTTCCGTTGTGAATAAGTAACTGCTGGCCACAAGGATAATTGTCTTTCCCTTGTACATCTTCGATATTTTTCTTCACTGCCATAATCTAGAATAGTATGAAGTTAAAATTAAGTCAAGAAAGCAAACTTTGAAAATAAACATTTACACCACCATGTGCATGCGTTGAAATTTCAATAAATATTAGCAAACAGCAAAAGAATATATATGAACATATAGTTCTTAAAAATCTTCAATCTAATCCCAATACCGTACATCCCACTCCATAGTATTCATTCAGCGAGCCCTTCTTTGTCAGCCGACTCTAGACTTCATAGTTGTACTGTCATATTGAATAACTTTCAGTGGGGAGAGAATTTTAGTTAGACAACTTTTGATGTCTTAATGTTACGAGAGTATTAGAGATTCCTTGAAAAAAAAATTGCAAAATGGTATAAACTCTTATTTTTTTTCTATTTCTGGTGACTTTTCTTGTTTCTTTCACGCCTTACGTCTTCTCTCCCCCTCTTAGTTGGTCTTTTAAACTTAATGCCCCCATAATAGCACTTAATGGTAGTATAACAATACCATACAATCCTGACAACATGCTAATGCCGGTAAAAAGGTTTCTAAATTTGACTATAATATCAAAAACTCCTCAGTGTCCTACCTAACATGTGTCGTTATCCACAATAATAACCCAAGTTCATCATTCCTACATTTATCAATATTTCCACGAAAAGCAATAAATTCGTACCGAATTTCTTTCATTCTCCCACTCACCTCGCCCACACCTTCCCCTCTCTCTGTCCCCTCTTGAATGGTCTTTTTAATTTAGTGGTGGATTAGCAGCATTGCAATATAATTATGTACAAACACAAAAACTATAAAATCGTTCCCAGCAAATCATATCCAATTAGATATAGTAACATAGGGGCATTTCCACCCGACTATCCATTTCCAATCCTTCTACAATAAACTTGAAATTAGAGGGTGATAGTGATAAAAGGAGAATAGCCATACCAATTCCCCTAAACTTAGATATGCTATATCCCCTAAACTTATATATAGAGATGGGGATGAACAGTAATCCTCTAATTCATGGTATTGAGGGTTTGTGTGGTTGCAATTTTTAAGCAAATAAGTCGTGTTTTCTTACTTTGAAAAAAACAAGATGCATTCAACTTAAAACTTTCAGCTTATTCAAGATAAAACAACAAATAAGGTCAGCTTAAAGCTGTGCAGCAAAATGGAGTCTAGCTTTCAAGCAATGAAGCAACAAAGTTGGAGCTCAAAAGATGCAACTAAACAAGCCCTGAATAGTATTCGATACTTCCCCAAGTTTAATCTCTAAAATTTAGGATGGTGGACTCATTTAGGATCACGTGTGTTGGTGCCCTCTAGTAAATTCTTTCTACATTTTACTTCTACCTCCAAAAAAGCAATAATAAATCTCAAAAAAATAAAAAGTCACATAAATTAACGCTCAACTCCTCCAAAGTAGAGGTTGATATATGGAGAATGGCCATATCATATCCCCTAAACTTAAATACAGAAATGGGGATGACCAGTAATCCCCTAGTTAGAGGATCACTGTAGCAAAATCCTCACTTTTAAGCGTACAGAATAGTGTTGCATACACCGGTGGAATAGTACCATAAAATTTAATCTCTAAAATTTAGGATAGTGAACTCGTTTAGGATCACTGGCGTGAGTGCCCTCTAGTAAAAAATTTTCACATTTTTTACCTACCACAAAAGGCAACAATAAATCTCAAAAAGGAAAAAAAATGTCAACATAAATTAAGGTTCAATTCCTCTAGTTGGAAACCCTCAACGCAATTCACGTTCAAAAAAGTGCGTACATACAGCAATAGTGCATGTATAAGTAGGGGCATGCGAATGCTTACGGTGTCGTTTGGCTGAACCCTAATTTCGAAATGGCTGCCCTTTAGGGTTTTCACCGTCAGCTTCATTGCTACAGAAACTGATCTTCCGACTGATTGTAGAGAGAGAGAGAGAGAGAGAGATGAAATCTGAAACAATGCAAGCGCCCGATCGAGAGTTCGAGACTCGATCGAGAGAGAGAGAGAGAGAGAGGGAGATGGAGACTTCATCTTCTGCTGGTGAAGTTTCGAAATAGTTTAATCACGTGAGCTACGCGTGATTAAACTTCCGTTTAGATTATGCAAATTTTCATTAACGCTCTATTATTTTTAAAAAATTGACGATTACACCCTTATAATTTCCTAGTAAAAAAATCAGAAGCAGTATTCAAATAACAATCTCAAATTGAGCCTCAGACAGAGCTGGAATAAAGATTTCCCGATGAATTTCTCTAGTGGCAGATCTAAAATTTTGAATTAAAAAGGCGTATTGTCAATTTTTCGATATGACAGACTACAACCTTGTAAAAATATTCAAATTCCATATACATGTTAGTATAGAAATATCCGAGGTAGTGGACAACATCATCTATAGCAATTCTTGTAAATCATTCTTTATATTTGAATTCTAACAATTACATCCCGTGCACCGAAAGATTCTCTTCTCGTATCAATGGAATAATTTAAGATATAATTTATAATTTTTTACGTTAGTTATATTTGGATGAATGAAATGACGTCTCTAGATGCATGTGATGACACGCATAGTGCATCCAATGTGATGCCTTTTAATTTTAATATCTTAGAAGGGCATATAGATATAAAGAAATTTTGATATTGGTGTTTCGAAATGGTATGCATAATGCACGGGCTTACTTTTCCCTCCTTGTACGTGCTGGGTATCCGTCTTTCAGTTTTATCACCGTTCGTTCTCTTGTCTTTTCCTGTTTAAAAGTTATCCCCTAATTGGCATCTTTTGATCATGTTTGAGCAAGTTTTTTAAAGCACAAAACTACTCGGTGCAAGTTGGGGGCAAAATAGGTGAAACTATTATTTTGCCTTGGTTTGATGAGATACTTCAGAATTATACGGAATGGATGAAAGGTTTCTATGTAACCATATTCCTTGAGGAGACACATTACACGCGAATTGATCAAGGATTAAGAGAATTGTAAAAGGTAACTCTGGCTTTAGGAGATCGAATAATAAGCTTAACCAAGTTAAAATTCAAACCGGGTACGATTGGGAAGGATAAATAATCTGGTCTGCACTCTCAAGAGTGGACGGGACCAAGACCAAGACTATTTGATTGTCAAGTATCATTGAAATTTATGCATAAATTCCATATTTTTGTTAATGGAAGGTTACAACTTTTGAAAATATTTGCAACTTTTCAGGAAGAGTCGCACCCGCACGGAGTGATAGTGCAAATAGAAACTCAAAAAATATAAAATCTGAGTAGGCGACAAAACTCTCCCCAGTATCTCATAGTACTAACCAAATAAAAATGCAATTTGGCTTGATATAAAGAGAAAGTTCCCTCCATTATTCACAAACTCATTTTTGTTCATCCCTTAGTCAACATATATTTAAAGAGGACAAAAAAAGCAATCCAAATATTTACACAACTGTTCTCAATATGTTAACTTCTGTTAACATATATTCAAAGAGGACAAAAAAAGCAATGCAATTTGGTTAGTTAACTTATGTTCGGGTTAAACAGATTCTCAATATGTAGATCTAAGAAAATGGAAATATTGAGAAAAGGAAGCCTCTCCCAATTTAGAAGTTAGTCAATATACCAATTCATGCAGCAATAATGAAGCGTCCCCCACCTAATATGAGAAAAGGAAAATTCTATTACAAGAGCAAGCTTTACACAACTGTTGAATCAATTTACAAGAGCTAAGGAAGCAGAAACTCAAGAGAGGTGAGTTGTTGCATTGAAGAAGAGCAGAAATCTAATTAGTTATTATTTATGTATTATGTGTTTAGTGGTTTGATATATGTAAGCTAAACAATGTAATAAGTTGTAATATATCTACTTATACTCTGTGGTTCAAAACTAATGTGTGTTGGGGTAGAACCAGCCACAGAGCCAAGTTTTAGATATATCTTGTTATTGCTCAAAACTAGTATGTTTATGGAAAGGCTTATTAATGGCAATGTAAGTTTATGGAAATGTGTGTATATGAAAAAGTGTGTTTATAACAAGTTTATGGCAATGTGTGTTTATGGAAAGTTTATAGCATCATCTGTTTCAAGGCAATATGTTCATATGTGATGATTATAGCAATGTTTAATGCTACTTTGTTAATGTTGCAAGGCTGTGTTTATAACAATATGTTTTATGGCCAAATGTCTATGGCAAGGCAATGTCTCTATTGTCTGTTTAATGCTACTTTGTTAATATTTGCATTGTCTATTTCATGACAATATGTTAATGCTACTATGGCCAAATGTATATCATATGTTTATGGAAAATGTGTTTATCCCATTTGTAAGCTAAACAACTAAATGCATGTGTTTATGCTTGTCTCATGTGTTTATGGCCAAATGTGTTAAGGTTGTGTACATGCTAGAAGGATAATATGTCATAAAACACTTAGAAAGCAAAAACATACAATTCTAAAACAACACTTAGATTCATTACATTATACATCATTACAATACTTAGAAAGCATAAATTTACAATTCATAGACATAAACCATACAAAATATCATTCTAAACTAATAATCATAAAACCCTAACACTATCATTTTAAAACAAAAACATCATTCTAATACATAAAACTATTACCCTAACACTAATTCATGGATCACAATGTGGAATCAACAGTTTTGTAGCCACGTCCAATGAACAACACAATAATCAAAACTATTGCAATAATGAACCACATATAAAATTTTCTTATGTTCGCACGAATTGTGGTCCTCTGTAACTCAATATCAAGCTTTGCAACATTAATTCTTCTCAGTATAAATGAAATAACAATCCTAGCACGAAGGTACAAAGGTGGATCGATCCAAGAAAGTAACTACACCTACCAAATTCACAAGTCATGAATATTCTATTGGGATTGGCATCCATGACGTGTGTTGCACAGTTCTTCTAAACAAAAACAATCTATTTTAGTAATGTCTGGATTTAATTTTTAATTTCAAAGAATTTAGGATTTTTTTCAAAGTTGACAAATTTAACTGCGATTGGGACTGTATGGGTGCAAAAAGGGTTGCTTGGTGGTTTTGCAGAAGAGGGAGGGCTTCTTCGCAGTTGATTTAGGGTTTGAATGTTTTGAATTAGGGTTTGAATCTGTTGATTTAAGGTTTATATATACATATATGCATCAACGGATATATATCCGTTGGTGAGAGTCTAAAGTTGGGGGTGGAGAAAAGACTAAATTGCCGCTAACACGTGGCATTAAACGGCACGTGCAATGTACATGGGCCAAAAATGGATAGAATGTGTTAACATTATACTAATTGATACATTAACAGAGGGTTGGTGAAATTTTGGCCAATTTTTTAGGACGGTATACTAATTGGCGATTAAGGTAAAAGTTGATATAGTAACTAATAATTTATTTTCAATCAAATTGTAATTGATGCATTTAGCAAAAAAAGTGGTGCAAATAGAATTGTCCTGTATCAAATACGCCGGAAGTTAAAAAAAATAAAAAAACGTTAAAAAGAAAAATCGAGAGACTTTAATGTAATGTATTTTATTTAATTATTTGTTTGTTTTTATTTGCTCATATAAATAGAGTTCACACAATTTAACACTATCAATGCATTAAAATAAAAATCCTAAACTTACGCTCTCAAAGGCTTCGGAATTTGTGTTTATCAAAAAATAATGCTCTGGCACCTTCGCTGCCTTTACATTACCTATGAAGGAATAGCAAATACCGGCACCATATATTACGTGAGTACAGTCATGGGTGTTAGAATACGCGCCTCATTCGACGATGTGAACATTTATAATGGTCAATGTGAACCAACAAGAGAGAATTTTGTGACTCTGCTTACATTCTTCTTGAGTCTAATTTGTACAATGACGTATAGAGGAAAGGACTAAACTAACAATCAAACACGAATCCTAAGCCACATTATAGGCACAAACGTAGGCACTAAGAGCAAACTAACCAGTACACTCATGCAGACACAACAGACCCTAGGCACCACAAAAGTCTGGAAACATTTTTTCAAGGGCATATCATAAAATGCTTCTTGTCTCCTTGGCAACCTTGCAC
>MKEJ01021614.1:0-11937 GCA_001753735.1 Embelia ribes | reverse complement strand
ACAAGTTACTTATTAGTTATAATTTTTAATTTTTTTAATAAAACATCAAATTAATCTTTTTTTTTTTAAATTAGATGACCAAATCCTCAACCTTTTTTTTGAAAAACAAATTATATAGAATTTTATATAATAAAAAAATTTAGCTAAGAATATATATATAATTAATATTTTTTCTTACTCATAAAAATGGATAATATTAAGTTGAAACTGTAAAAATATAAAAATTAATTAACTAAGGATATATATGTAATTAAATTTAACTAAGAATTAATCAGTAAAAAAACTCAATAAACTAAAAAAATCTCCAATATAAAAATTCACTCATAAACACCAGTTATCAAAATTTATCTTTTTTCTTGGATCAAAATTAATGCAATTAATATTTTATACACACATACACATATATATACACATGTTTGCATATTTTTATTGCATATATATTCATATACATGTATGTATGTATATATATTCTGTATATATGCTTACATATCAATTCTGTTTCTGGGTATGTTCAAAATCATGTCTTTCAAGTATCCCTTTGGTTTAGTAGTTTGTTTTTGTTCATAAAGTTTGTATCTTGATGGGTCAATTAATACGAGGCTCCAATTCAGCAGATGATTGTCAGTATCTGATACGGAAAACGATTCACGTAGCAACAATCATTTATGAAAAATCTGTAGACTTAAGTGAAATTTCTTGTGTGTTGATCCTGCTTGGAAAAGGTCGAAACACAAGATATATAATTGTTAGTACGTATATTGTTACTGTTCTTGAGACCCTGAAAGTACTAAACAAAGCACCATCGGTCATCGATGCTGTGTTCTATTTCGTGATTTTTATCGACATACATGATGTATTCTAGTTGAGATTCGTTATTATGATGAGACTACAAGTTTTGAGTTGAATTTCTATTATGAAACTTTTGGTTACTAGAATGGGGTAGTTTGGGTAACATTAAATTTTTTACTCCAAAAAAGTAAATCGCAAGTTTGGAAAATTTGCTAAATGTTTCGACTTTTATTAGGTGCTTCAAGCGGTATTGGTGCCGAGACTTCACGCACCTTTGCTTTGCGCGGTGTACACGTAATCATGGCAGTAAGAAATACGGAAAGTGGTTTAAAAGTGAAAGAAGCTATAGTGAAGGAAAAGCCCGAAGCTAAAATCGATGTTATGGAGCTAGATCTCAGCTCAATGGCTTCGGTGCGAAAATTTGCACAAGAGTATAACTCTTTGGGGCTTCCGTTGAACCTTCTCATGTTAGACAATTATCGAATATGCTAATACGAATTAGATAACATTAACATCTTGAGTCTTATAATTAAGTTGTTTTCTTTTTTTTCCCCCCCTATAAGTAACAATGCAGGGATTGTGTATCCTCCTTTCACACTTTCGCCAGACAACATCGAATTGCATTTTGCGACTAACCATTTGGGTAAGTTGGTTCGATCAATCGATATTTACATAAAACAGCAAATGTCTACTATATGTTTATAGAACATTAGAAGATTCAGTTACAATTGAAGTATTAGTTGTTTGCAGTAACTCATTACCTGTGAATCTTAGGAAGAATGATGTTTCTAATGACAGTTGTTAGAAACTCGAATATTTGTTGTTTTTTTGGGTTGATGTAGGTTTTCTAATGTTAAATGTCATGTCTCTGAAAATAGAATGAGATATTAGTTAAGGATGTGCAGACTCTTTTTTTGAGTAATGAGATACAAACGGAAAATAGGGTAAGACTGCGTACATCACACCCTCTTAGACCCCGTAATGCAGGAGTTTTATGCTGAAGACTGTTTGTCCTGAACGGAAAATATAATTGATTTTTATGGGTTTCATTCATTTGCTTGTTGAGAAGGAAATTCCACACAGCACAGCAGTGTTCTTTGAAAACAGAAATGCGAGGGTCGTATAAGCATTTTTTGTATTAATACCATATTATCGATTTATGAAAATACAATTTGAATTAAATTCTTAGACGTCCTCTCCTCTGCGAGCACATCTTACAACGTTCAGGGTATTGTGCTCTTCGAAGAGCAGAATACGAACGTGTGTATTTATTGTTTGCCTATCACTGAAATTTATAATGATTTCTCATTTTTTATTTTAATCACCTTCTTCACAGGTCATTTTCTTTTGACGAATCTTCTGTTGGAGACCATGAAGAGAACATCACGCGAAAGCCACAAAGAAGGAAGGATCGTTAACATCTCATCTAGGGGTCATACGCATACTTATAACGAAGGAATTCAATTTGACAAAATCAATGACAAATCTAGGTAATCTGTGAGACCGTTCTTTTTCCAGTCATCGTTCAACTTCTAACATCTTGGTGATGATGAGTTTCGTATTTGACAAACGGACCATTGTTTAAAAAGAATAAACAAAGACGAGAAAAGAATTTGCAAATTCTTGAAATTTTATGTACGTTTCAGGTACAACTTCTGGCGTGCTTACGGGCAATCAAAACTTGCTAACATATTGCATGGTAACGAACTGGCAAAGCACTTTAAGGTACACTTCCAATTATTAAGGTTTTATTCACTTCAAAGAGATGTGAGTTTATAATTCAAAAGTTAGGGATGGCTTAAATGTTAAGAAAAAGTTTCCTTTCTCTTCACCCGTATCACTTGGTGCAGGAAACCAACTCAATACAAGAATTTTTTTAACAATTAATTTGCCCCCAAGTTATAGTAATTTGTCCTGAAATTACAGTTATTTTTTGTACATTGCAATGAAAAAAATTCTAGCATTGAGAGGACTTCGCTCGGTGGAGGGTCAGTAGTTCAGAAAGGGGTTATATTGCAGCGTTTAAGCAAATACGTCAGCTTATTTCTAACTAAGAAGAAAAGTGAATGCATCTGACTTAAAACTTTCAGCTTATTTAGGCCAAAACAACTAATAAGGTCAGTTTTTAAGTTGAGCAGCCAAATGCTGTCTAGTTTTTAAGCAAAAAAACTGAAAAGCTAGAGCTTATAGACTGCAAACAAATGAGTCCATTATAGGAGTTCAAAAAAATTTACGATCTTTTATCACTATGAGTGTGTTGTCGTGGGGCATAGTGAGCATGCGTGATAAACTAATAAAGAACGGATGGTAAATGTTAGTAGCCCTGTAATTTGTTGTTAAGCAGTTGCTACTTAACCTTCGACTTCATCGATCGTTGTTATTCATTTCTCAAATATAAGAGTTTTTACGAGAACATTGGTTTAAATATATCTCTGTGTAATTATTTAGTCATAGGCATGATCATATTCTTGGGTTGTTCGTTCGTATACGATTAAACAGGAAGAAGGGGTGGAGATAACTGCTAATTCACTTCATCCTGGAGTCGTTGCCACCAACAGCTTGCGCCATGTTGGTTTCGTGAATGGTAAACCTCTTAGCCTTTCTTCTTATTACATACAATACATAATTAAGTACTCAGTTCGGATCGTGTGTAGTTAGTGAGTTGTAATTTGCGTTTTAAGAGTTTCTCAGTTGTGTATATTTATGGAATATTATGTGCATGGAGGCCATATTCACAAACAAGCTAGATAATAAGACTATGAAGACAGTAATAAATTGTGCTTTTTTATTGTTCCGATTGGACTCTTATTGGTACTGTCCATCTTAGATCTATTATCATCTATTAAGTTTAAATACAGATCAGGTCTTTTTAAATAGATTGGCAACTCGTTATTCACAGATTCAACGAGATCAAGCCAGTCCGGTTTCTTTTTATATATTTTATTGTTTTAATTTTTATTTATCAAAATTCTCTACCTCTTGGGAGGGAGGAGATTAGTCTCCTCTTACGGGAGTTTACTATCAGGCATTCTGCTTGATTCATTGTCGACTCGTTCGCTCGAGATAATTCTAAGGTAAGTCTTAGATTTCCGTGCTTATGTTATCAGAGCGTATAAATTGTTAAGCTTAATTAGAATATTTTTGGGTCGCACTTTTTTGCGCATAGGATCCTTTGAATCAGTTTATATACAGCCTATATGGCGTACTTGATTGATTTACAGCTTTTATCTTGTACCATTCTTATAGAAGGAATAAATAAATTTCGTTTTGTTGGGAAAATATAATAAAATTAATACACCTATTATATGTAAATCTTTTTGGGCAGATAGTCTAATGATTTCATTTCTTTATGTTGCAGTCCTTGTTAATTGGGTTGGTAAATATCTAGCAAAAAATCTTCAACAGGTCAGTTTTTTGGCCTTGATACGGGATACGTAGTAGGATTTGTTTCTGGTAGAATAAGGTTTGCCGTTTGCTAATTAATTGCAGTAATTTTTTGGTCGTAGGGAGCCGCAACTACGTGTTATGTGGCATTGCATCCGCAAGTTAAAGGGGTTAGCGGGGAGTATTTTGTGGATTGTAACATCGCCACAGCGAGCTCTTTGGCTAAAGATGAAGAATTAGCAAAGAAACTGTGGGATTTCAGCTTGAGCTTGACGACGTCTGAGTGAAGCTCCTTTCTAAAACTTGTTTCCGAAAATTGTAAACTTGTGAAATGAACACATTCGACATGCTACAAAATTTGTGTTTTTCGCGTTTGAAGTTCCAATTATTTGGTTTTTCGAATAAAGCTTCTCTTTTAGCACATCATTATTGAATACAAAATTGCTTATGGAGTAGCGTTCGACGTACACTGAATCAAGCAGCTATCATCAGAAGCAGCTTTTAAAAGCAATGGTTAGCATGCAGAAGACTATGAATCGGGACCCCAAATTGTTTTTGCTACTTTCCTATTCTCGTCGAGTTGAGTTTCATTTACCACTATGCTTATTCGCATGCTATTTTTCTTTTTACGATACACGGTGTTAAATTAGATATCAACAAAGTTTAGGAGGTGATTGCAACAGAAAATGCAGAAATAGACACAAAATTAGATGCAAAAGTTGAAACTAGAAAATGTAAACAACCCAAAAAGGGTGAAAAAACATCGTCTTAACAGCATTATTGAACAACACTTGCACAAAATTCCAATTTAGCTTCAAATCCTCACTTGGGTTTTTCAAAAATTGAAGCATACAAACATTTTGGTATCTGGGATTATCCCACAATATTCACAATCATCCGGATATTGAATTCACAACACTACTACCGACTTATCGGTGTTGAATCAAAATTTTAGCCCAAATCTAAACGTCTAGTAGCGGTGCTACGAACCACTTTGGCCACTCGGAAACATGTTCCTCTTTATGCCACATCAGCAGTTCGGGGAAGCGGCCCTTGCTCTTCATACTCGAAATCTTCGTGCTGCTTACTCTCAGCACATATCAGTCTATCAGAGCCTCCAAAACTCGGCGCCTCATTCCCAAACCTACCACCAACACATCCGAATTCTGACTCCTCCTCATCATCACTATCTACATCTTTTGGAGTTACCCGATTCTGATAAGCTCTACGCCCGATGAGAAATACATTAAAGTAATAGCTTACTAACTTATCTTTTGTTTTACCTGGAAAAAACTTGGCAATATAATCCCAAAAATGGGTACTCGGACTCGGGAGATTTAGTCTCACCATAAGTTTGAATCTTTTCTCTTCCTCAATAGACCACGAAAGAGAAACTTCCTCGCCCATTCGATCAAATCTCCAGTGATAAAACAACAACCCGATTTCTCGTCTTAGCTTCATCCTGCTTTCCGCAATGTGCAATCTGACACATGCCACGGAACCTGGGAATTGGCATGCACATGATTGTTTTCTACCATTTTCAATAGAGTCGGTTTCAAAATTCGGAAAATGTTTTCCATTTGCGGGAGGCCACATCCGAGTGCCTAGCCACTTCGAATCACTTTCGGAAACTGCTCCAGTCCATTCGGGTAATTTGGCTTGAAAAGCGGGGCCCATGGAAATCTGTTTCTGGGGTTTCTCCATTTTGGATGAACAACCACTTCCATTTGGTTCCGAAATCTCTACATCAGGATGAGCTTGCTCTTTTGGATTTTTTTCGGTTTTTGCTTTATGAGAAGAAACTACGTTGCTGTGAAAAGTTGAAGACGAGTTACAACAGGGGCAAATGCGAGGTTTTGTCACAGAATGCACTCTCTGGCTGCCCCTTAATTTCTCCACAGATTGGGGATTGAGATTATTACTGTCTTCATACATGGATGGATGCATTTTCAGCTTCTTCTGCAGGTTCAGCCCATAACCGGTTTAGAAATTGTTTGAGAGCTGACAAATAATAAAAACATAGGGAGTGTTTGGTTCCACTGGCACATGAGACGATGATATCTTCGAATAATGGAAAATCGAACTTTGTCATATAAAAAGATAAGAAACAGTGTACAACTATTAATATATACAAGAGTGCAGCCTGCGCGATGCGCAAGTCGTGTGCATTATGTTTTTTTTTTTGTATCGTATAAATTTTTATTATTTTATAAAATTATTTTTGATAATTTGTTTTTGATGACATCTCTTGGGCCTGTGCATGATCTAACAAGAAATTTAGTTTTTAATAATTTCTATTATGGTAAGTTGACGTATATGTATATAATTTTACTAATTTCTATTATGGTAAGTTTTGTAAAAATTCTAATTTAGTGGAACACATGTCAAGCGATTATGCAGACAAATATCACGATTATACATAAAAAAAATGTTGCAATTAAATAAAATCCTATTTTAGTTTTGATGATATTCATGTTTGCGGTAAAGATTCAAGGAAAAATTTATTGTATGATAGTCATGTTGCAATTAAATAAAATTCTATTTTACCTTATAAAGACACGCCATTATGATTGATATTTTTATTTTTATTTTTTTTCTTTTTTCCCTTAACACCATCTGTTTCTGTCAAGTTAGAACCTGCCGGCATTAAAAACATTATTGCCAATGGCAAATTTGAAAAACAGATTGGATTTGGTAAATAGTTTGAAAACAGATTGGGTATAGTAAAATATTTTGAAAACAACCTTATTTTGGTAATTTATTTAGTTGAATGTAGTCCTACTTTTAAGCAAAAAGCTAAACAAACTTGCTTGAAAGCTTGCCCTCATTCAGTTATTATGTGATGAATTTGCATTATGTATTACCACAAGGAGTAGAGCACCGGTTTTGTTTTCCAGATGGAAGAAATAGTTTAGTGGTTTTGTTCCGATAATTCAAATTTATGTGATTTATGCTTGTATAATTTGCTGCTTTGTCAAATTTTATGTTCCAAGAGTCTGATGTTTAATTTTGCACAGCTCTCCACTTTAACTTCTCACAATTTAGTTGTTTTCGATTGCCTTGAAAAGACTTTTGGTACCTGTTCGATACGGTTGGTGACATAAGATACTTAAAGAGACATGAAAATCACTGTTCTAAATTCGACAAAAAGTTATTCCTTCTGTAAATTTGGGAAGAAATTATGATTATATCATTTTCACACTTTATTAAATTCCATTAACACAATGATATAGTGGCTACAAGACCTGTTTTGTGGCGCATAATCTTCGAAAACACTCTCTCCATGATTTACATCCACGAATTATTTTTTTATTCTCTGTTTTCAGATCTATTTTTCAAAATTTTTTTTTAACAAAATCTAAATTTGACAATGACCACTGCCAAAAAAAAAAAAATCCATGATTTTGTTCTATATATTTGCCTAGCCTCACAACATTATTTCTCAGTCTTCTCTAGCTAACTTCCTTTCCTCATAATTTTTCTTAGTACAATTCTGTGATTTCACTTTGGGTGAGCTTCTAATGATTTGTTATGTACTATAATCTAAACCCCAAAACTGGGTATAGACAATGCACCTATTTCCCTATATATGCATTTGAATTTATGTATATGTGCGCGTATCTGATTTTATGCCTTCTTTAACATTGTTTAGATTGAAGTTAGCAATTCTTTCAACTTAAATTTTCATGTCATTCTCCAATCAAGAAGAGTTCTTTTTATAATAAAAGCTGCAAGCATTCAATTTCCAACCTATTTAGGTAAAAACAGAAAATAAGCTCAGTTTAAAAGATATACACTAAATAGCTGTCAAGTTATTAAGCAAAAAATCTAAAAAGCTGGAGCTTATAAGTTGTAACTAAACAAGCCCAAATCTTGAGTATTTGAAAAGTGAAATACAAGCAGAAGGATATCACAAAACATCTCGCAAGAAACAAAAGATTATCAATATGAGTTGCGTGACTAGTGCATATTGAAACATAGCTAGTTTCATAAGTACGTTTTGATTGCATTATTTTTCATTCCTTATTATGTCAAAATGGCAGTATATTATCTGCAACATATGTGGCATGAATTGCATTTTATACCTCTTTTAGGGGCAAACGTGGTGTTTTCCTCAACCCCGTTTAATTGCCATAACTTTACACTAATATTTTTTCATTTATTTGCAGAGGAAACCGCAAGTGGAAGGGATGGACTTACTTAACGCCACCAACAATGTCTCAAAAGTAACGAAAACCATATGCATTTTGACTTTTTGCATATAAGTTATGAAAGATATTTTCCTCGCAAGAACATATTATGTTCGTTTCTCTATTTTTGAGACGGCAACATCATTTCTTCTTCTTTTTTGGCTGTTTTGTTACTCTTTATGTGGTTTTGTCCTTCGATTTTATTTTTTTTTGCCTAAGATTAATTGTACCACGTAGGGTAGTTCTTTCTTCTATCATTTTGATGAGATAAGCTTAAATTTTGATTCAGAATCTTTTATAATTGAGTTCCACCCCCCAATCCCATCCCACCACCGAATAACATGTTTTTGGTGAATAAAAACTTCTCACATAAGAGAAGCCCTTTTTAGTAATTTCGTGTCTTACCTCAATCTTTTCGACATATTCAATTTTCAGTTAGCACTTTGCTCATTAATTTTGTAGATTTTGTCAGCATTGTATTTTCTCAGAGCAGTGATCGAGTGTTAGAAAATCAAATGGACATATTAACAAGCATCACAGTTTGCATTACACGCTTAGATACGAGGACTTTATTTTAGTTTCTTTTGACAAGAACTTATATGATTTTACTAAATCAATAGCTTTCTCTGTCTTTCACAAATAATTTTGTATGAACACAATGTCAGTAATTCATAGGTATTTTGCTTCTTAATTTTATTTTATTTTTCCATTTCCACACAGGGTAAGACAAACAACAACAATATTACATCAGAGACCGTAGATGCCAAGCGACCTAACCAAGAACTAAAAATTACTTGCCCTCTAAACATTAACAACAGCATCAAGAAAAAAAAAACCGGCGGCTGGAGCTATGCATTTATCTTGCTTGGTACTAAATACTAGCCTTATCACTTTTTGAACAATAAAATCTCTATAATAAAAGAGTCCTTTTTGTAACTTTTTTTTTTCTTTTTCTCAATCGTGCAGCAAATCAAGGGCTTGCCACACTAGCATTTTTCGGTGTCGGGGTCAACTTAGTATTGTTCTTAAATAGAGTTATTGGACAAGACAATGCCAGTGCGGCCAATAACGTCAGCAAGTGGACTGGGACAGTCTACTTGTTCTCGTTGGTCGGTGCATTTCTCAGCGACTCTTATTGGGGTCGTTACTTGACTTGTGCTATATTTCAACTTATATTTGTCGCGGTAAGATAACTAAAAATTGAATTATTTCTTCTACTCATTAATACATATGGAGTAGTTGCTAATTTGTAGATCTTTTTCTAGGGTTTGGTACTGCTTTCGCTAGCATCGTGGCTTTTCTTGATCAAACCAGAAGGTTGTGGTGATGGAGAAAAAGCTTGTGTTCCAAATTCTTCGACTGGCACGATCTTGTTTTATTTGGCAATATACTTAGTTGCCCTCGGATATGGAGGGCATCAACCCACCGTGGCCACCTTTGGCGCTGACCAATTCAATGAAGCAAACCCTAAAGAAAAGGCTTCGAAAGCAGCCTTCTTTTGTTACTTCTATTTCGCGTTGAACTTCGGATCTCTGTTTTCAAATACTATTTTGGTATATTACGAAGATACTGGGAAGTGGACGCTTGGATTTTGGATATCCACCGGATCTGCAGTTATTGCTTTAATTTCGTATCTGCTGGGATCTTACGGGTATAGGTATGTTAGGCCGAGCGGGAATCCTCTGCCACGTGTTGCTCAAGTGTTTGTCGCAGCAGTAAGAAAATGGCGCGTAGCTCCTGGTAATGAAAACGAATTGTACGAGATCGAAGGAGCTCAATCTGCTATCAAAGGGAGTAGGAAAATTCTACATAGCAATGAATTTGAGTGAGTAATTCCTTTTCGTGGCAATTTCCCTTCCTTTTTTTCATGATCTATTCAAATTATTTGATTACATTGTTCCTTATTTTGGCTGAATTACGCTTGTGTAGCTGTAGTTTTGAAAAAAATGCAATGTGTCACCAAACTTTCAATTGCACCATTAGCAACCCCAAAATTTTATAGAAGCAATGAATTTGGTGTCCAAATTTCAAGAGACAGATTCAGTCATTTTCATACTTTTTTCTCCACTCCGTTTGGTGTTAGGATTCCATATGGATATTTCAAGAAAAAGAGAAATCTCTTCACGAAAGGTCGTTAATATCTAAAATGTTTTCCTTGTCACATTTTCCCGTGAAGTCCTCGCACCAAATGGTGCATTAATGTTCTCAAAGTAGGAGACTAAGGCAAAGTACATGGTCATAAAACGTGCTAATTTAATCCAAAATAAACCACATAGGAGCCGATATGATTTTCATTTCTTTTCATATGTTAGGTTTTTGGATAAGGCTGCAACAGTGACACAGAATGATACAAGTGACCAAATCAATCGATGGAGACTTTGCACTGTTACTCAAGTAGAAGAAGCTAAGTGCATCATAAGAATGCTACCAATATGGCTATGCACGATCATATACTCGGTTGTTTTCACCCAAATGGCCTCTCTTTTTGTTGAGCAAGGCGCAGTGATGAATTCCAACATTGGGAAATTCCATCTCCCTGCCGCCAGTATGTCCGCCTTCGACATCTGTAGTGTCTTAATTTTCACTGGAATTTACCGCCAGATCTTGGTTCCAGTAGCAGGTAGGCTAAGTGGTAACCCCAAAGGTTTAACCGAACTCCAACGAATGGGTATTGGCCTTGTCATTGGCTTGCTAGCAATGGTTGCTGCGGGTTTAACTGAGCTTGCAAGGCTAAAAAAGGTAACTCATGGCAATCGTGTAAGTTCGTTGAGCATATTCTGCCAGATACCTCAGTATGCTCTGGTTGGAGCTTCAGAGGTCTTTATGTACGTAGGCCAGCTGGAGTTCTTCAATAGCCAGGCTCCAGATGGTATAAAAAGCTTTGGGAGCTCACTCTGCATGGCATCAATTTCTCTAGGAAATTACGTGAGCAGTTTGCTAGTGAACATGGTAATGGGGATAACGGCAAGAGGAGACAATCCAGGATGGATACCCAAGGATCTAAACGACGGCCACGTGGATAGATTCTACTTCCTTATTGCGGCCTTGACCGCGGCTGATTTTGTGGTGTATGTCTATTGCGCCAGGTGGTATAACTGCATTACTGTTGAGGAGCTCCCGATGGATTCCGAGAAAAATGGAGAAGAAGAGGTGCTGAACAGAATTTGATGGACTAGACCAAGGTTTCTTGATGACAACAAGAATAACTTAAAGGTTTACATATTTTAGTTGTTTGGGTTTACTTTTTGTCTATTTAGGGTTGAGCAGTATTTTAATAATGGTGCTTCTTGTTGAATAAGCAATGTAGTTAGTTATGAAATAAACTTTCTTGCTTGTGTATTTTGTCCTGACCCTTGCTTGTTTTGACTTATGACTGCATAAAAACATATTTTTGTTGAATGTGAAAAATGTTTTTAATATCATTTTATAATTTTTTACCTTTTAAAACTTTAATGACATAAATGGCAAATTTAATTTCACATTTATAGGCATAAATCTCATAAACTAGACACTAATCTCTCTTACTTCGATTCATAGGATTATACTGAAAATGTTTTATAAGGCCCCAACTTTT
>MKEJ01021612.1:0-13410 GCA_001753735.1 Embelia ribes | reverse complement strand
TCAAATCATTATGCTAATGAGCTTAGCTCTTTCTAACAATTCAAATTTGATATTGAAATAGTATCAAATAATCTATTATAAATTCATTTTGAGCAACTCTTTATGTGCCTTTTAAGTTAAATTTTTAATAATAATTATAGTAATTGTTACTTAATTTCACTAAAAAAGTTACAGGGGCGAGAGAATCTGAGGAGTGTTTCAATTAAAATAAGTTAACTTTGAGAATGAAGTTTTAACTTTTATTTATTTTTTTATAATTATTAAAATTATATTCCTTATCGTGAACTTATATGTAAATATATGAATTGACAAATATATTATTTATTTTGGGGTAAGTTAGTATTTTTATGATTTTTAAAGTTGATATTATCATTCTTTTTTAGTATTATAGAATTTTAAATATGAGCAAAAATTATAAAATGTACTAAATATGTTATTTTTCTTAAAATTTGATGGTCAAGTTTAACCATTTTTCAAATTTCGAGAACTATTATTATTATAAGTAAAATTATTGAAATCAAAAAGAATTATTGTAGATTTATAACAGTAAGAGAAGTATTTTCAGATTATAAAATAACAGTAGGAGAATTATTGTAGATTTGTAAATTTGAGGGCCAAGTTTAACCATTGCTATAATTATCACAAGCCATATATTTTAAAATAGGATATTTGAATAAATGTTAATATATTTGTTTTGTTAAATATATTATTATCCTTATTTGGTTTAATTTATTAACTAAAATACTTGTAAATTTATAACAGTGAAAGAAGTATTTTCAGATTATGAAATAAAAAATTGTAGAGGATCTTCACATTTTTATAATCGAGTTAGATTCTTATTACCTTCTCTATGGAAATTCAAATCTGATTCAAATTGGAAAATTGGGTTGCGGTGAGTTAAAAATATATAGTTTTTGAATAAGTTGTACATAAATTATGTCGTGGCTAGAATCCGAAAAGTAATTGAAGGCTCTCACCTTAACCTTTTCTACCATTATTTGATTTTAAATAAATTTTACGATGAAGATTTTAAAATATTTTTTTAAAGCAGAATCCTTGCATTTCTTTGTTCAACTATAAAAAAGTAAATATGAGGAATTCAAATTACTGTATGTGGGTAAGAAAATTTTTATTATTCACAATTCTCTATAAAAAAAATATAAAAATTTCAGTAAAAAATTAATTAAAATTTGGAACAAACATTTTTTGAAATTTATTAAATATATCATATATAGTTGTTCTAGTAATGTTATAAAATTATATAGAAATATTTGTGTGGAAAGGACTAAAATAACATATGAAATTAATCTAGAAAAACTAGCGTGATTGTTCTAAGAGCATTTCTCATTTTATTTCTAAATTTTCTTTTTAAAAAATTCATTTTTCATATAAAATATAAATAGGTTACACTAGATTTTCTAAAACATCATTTCCATACATTGAAAATATTAATATATAAAAATTATAAATTCTGATTTCTTTTAATACATTAATATATTTGTTTTTATTTTAATACGAAAAAAATATTTTTTTTATAGAAAAATTATGAATAATATTTTTGCAATAGAAAATATTATTGTAAGAAAGTTGGGTGTATGAGATCATGATTTATTGTTTTCTTTGTCATTCCCATGAAACTACCTTCATAAACTATTATTATTAAAATAAAAATATAAGTATATAAAATTTTTATTAGTACTATCTACCACTTGATTAATACAATTTAAATAATTACTTCCAAATGATAGGTATCTTAGAATAATTTATTTTGCACACTTCTCTTTCTAATCGTTTTCGTTTACTTTTTATTTCGGGTAAAACCCCAGAGAGAGAGAGAGAGAAAGAGGGGTTTATCAATGATGATGACAAAACCCAATTCAATTTCAAATCCCTTAATTACCGATCTACCTCCAGAGATCATAGCCGAGATACTGAGTTTGTTACCAGTCAAAACCCTAATCAAATTCAGGTGTGTTTCCAAATCATGGTTTTATTTGATCTCAAATCCCAAATTCATCAAAACCCATCTCATTAAATCATCTAATTCAACCAATTTCACCCACCACAGGCTCATATTTGGGCACTTTTGCTACTCTTTAGACTTTTTTATTCCTCACTTGTTCTATCTATACTCATGCTCATTTCCTAATTATTATAGTAGTAATCTTAATGATGTTGTTGAACTTGATTACCCTGTCGAAGGCCCTCACCATTTTGTTTCGATCGTGGGGTCCTGTAATGGGTTGGTGTGCATTACTATTGGAAAAGCTGGAGTCTTTATATGGAACCCATCTACTAGAAAATCAAAGGAGTTGCAGAACTCAGATATTGATTATCCCACCAACTACGGTTTTGGGTATGATCAGCTAAATGATGATTACAAAGTAGTGCAGATAGGTTGTAATGACCGTCTCTGTGAGAATGAGGTGAAGATTTATTCATTGAAAAACGACTCGTGGGGGAAAATCGGGAATTTCCCTTGTGGTATTTCTTCCTATGATTGGGGGAAGTATGTTAATGGGAAACTCCATTGGAAGTCTGCGAATGCAAGGGCTTATAATCCATCAATGGTTATTGTTTCCCTCGATTTGGGAAATGAGACTTATGGGGAAATTGCACAGCCTTGTTATGGTGATGGTGCCATTTTTAGATTGGATTTGGGTGTTTTCGAGGGATGCCTTTCCATATCCCGCCAGCACAATTGTACTTTCGAGCTAGAAAATTCCATTGATGTATGGGTTATGAAAGAATATGGTGTTAGTGATACCTGGATAAAGTTGTATACCATTTCATTTGCGCACTACCAGGATATTTCTTTTTCCTACCAGGATATTTCTTTTTCCCACCCATTGTGTGTTTCTGCAACTGGTGAGATACTATTGAAGATTGGGCTTTATTTGGTTCTTTACGATCCAAATAACGGTCGCTTTCGAAATCCTAAATTTGGCAACTTGCCCGAAGCTCTCATGGGCCTTGAAGCAACCACTTATGTTGAGAGCTTAGTCTCACCCAACATTCATGATGAGATGCAGAGCCCATGACACTAGTCCAAGGTAAAACTTTCTTATACTCGACATTAGGAGTCGTTTGGTTGCAACTTTTAAATAAATAAACTAGCTTATTTCTGAATAAGAAAAAAGCTGGATATCCAACTTAGAACTTCTAGTTTATTTAGGCCAAAACAATGAATAAGTTCAGCTTAAAAGCTGAGCAGCTAAACCATGTTCAACTTTTAAGCAAAAAGGCTAACAAGCTGGAGTTTATAAGCTGCAACCAAACAAAGCCTATAATCTATCTATCATTCGATCCACGAACAAATACCGGGAAATTGGTGAAAGTTGCATTTCCCCAATACTTGAGTGCTGCTAAATCGTATGTTCTTGCTGCGGACTCTTCATCATCGTAAGCTCCTAAAAGTTTTTCGTGGAAGACAAAAAAAAAGTTATTACTTCGTAATCATCAAACAAAGTATTAAAATTAGTGAAATTGCAAAGATATTTTCGGCATCAGCATATCAATTGTGCTTACCAAGATAAACTGTTGATTGAAAGTTCCATTTACGAAGAGCAAACCAGCAAAAGAGCAAAAATTTTCACATTAGGGCCAAGCATTGTTAAACTGGTAAAAATTTACGATGCTCACATTTATTTCCTCGTAACTGCAATGCTAAGCGAACCCAAAGAAAATGACGATGAAGTATTTAGTGGAAAAGAGCAATCAAAACTACTTACCTTGTTTCCCTTTTTTCTTTTGTGTCAAATTCCAAGAAAGTTTATCGCACAGATGTGCCCCGTCCACCTATGCTTGCTCACGCCATGAAATCTTGAGCTTCTCTTAGCCACGGCAGAGCCCGAATTTTGATCAAGCTTATTATCATTTCTCCTTCTTTTCGCGCCCCTTTCTTGTGCAACTTCTTTGCACTTTATTGTTGTCGTTTCCATTTTCTAACTACTTTGTTCTATATTGTATTTCAATTGCTTGAAAATGAACACTCAACATGGGATGTATAACGATGGTGTTGGTTTTTTGCCTTTGATTTTGATTTTTTTGCTACAGCTGTTTTTCGGGGACAAGACAACGAGCACGATGCATATGAGGGACGATCTATGTACAATTTTTTTGTGCTTATGCCAACTTAAGGAATATATTATCACGATCTCTTGTTGTTGTTGTTGTTTCTTTTCGGAAATTAGAATATATTGTCATGATCACAATTTCATAGTAGTGAAATGTCGTCTCTTAGCCGCCTAATTGTAACAAGTACGTTGTATGTATGACAATGATGATAAAGACAACTATCTGTCAAATTTGTTTGCGTGCTCAGTGTAACAGTCTAGTTACTAACCGTAAAACTAATATTACTCGTGTTCCTGAGTAGAAAATTACCAATGTTCATAGAATGGTGAAGTGCAATGCATAACAATGGGTAGGTGAAAGATAATCAAACCCTTATTTTTGGGGCCAAAAGTGAGAATTTTATGAAAGTAGGTGTCAAGATGCATAGAAATTTAAATTTATTGTCAAGGACGGTTTGCCTCCTATTGAAGCAAATGGCGCACGAATTCACATTAACGATATAACATAATATTTTATTTTGGCTCAGAATTGTTGGGATAAGTCTTTGTTGTTATTGTCATTTTCATAAGTTGTTACCAATATTTAGAATTATTAAAAGATTTGATGATGTTGTCACGACTTTCTGACATTCAAAATTTTCATAAAATTTATGTATAAAATTTGAAAAATTTGAGATATCATTACCAAACGCTCTACTAACAAAAAGAAATAAATTTTTTATACAGAATATGTTGACTCGGACCTTCTTTCTAACATGAAATTATGAGTCGATTTACACCAAGATAGTATCTCTTTCAATTACGTAATCCGTTTCAATTACGTTAAACAATTAGCTCAGCTACAATGTTACAGTATTTGGAAAAGCAATGCCCATCAAATAATACATAATGTTGCTTCCTTTTTCAAAAATAAACTATTAGATTTGATTTTATGTGAATTTGGTCTTATATACGTCTCATACATATGGAGGAAACAAATCATTGCGTGAAAGTAACCTTTGAACTTGAATTTAAGGAAATGTTTTTTATACAAATTTAGATTTTATATTCAACAAATGGCTGGGCATTGAATTGGTGAGCAAAGTGAAGAAAAAACCTTTTTAATCTTTAATTTGACTAATATACATAGTTTCTTTTTTTCCCGAAAGGGACTAATATACATAATTACCGATAGATTTTTTGTAGATCATATTTGAATCGCTCGTGGAAAGATTTACTCGACTGTTAATTCATGCTATCATATTAAATTTAATAAAAAAAGATCCATTTTGTTGTTAATGATTTTATGTGAATTTAACTCGCACATAGTTTCATGTTTTAAGTTTACTTGTTAAGAAAACTTAGATAATTATTATTTTTTATATACTGTAGTTGTTGAATTCTAATTGGGGCATTATATTAGAGATTTTGTCAATGCCACATGTAACTTGAATTGAGATCCCATGGAATAATATGTGTTTCCAAATGTACATGGATAAATTGTGTACATTAAAAGGGTGTAAATAGTAACTTTGCCCAAATTTTTCTTTTTATTTTCTTCAAGTAGTATTTTTGATGGATTTATTCGTCACATTTATTTTTCTTTCTTTCAACTCAAGTATATAAATGAAAGCTAGCTTTGTTGTTTATCTATTTTTGCTTAAGAGCTAACCAGCTGTAACTTTTATGAAATCAATTTGCAAATATTTCTTTGAACCATGGTTTTAATCAGGATAGCAACTACTTCATTACGTAATGGTTTAGATTGATTATGAAATTGATATAGTGGTGAGATTGAATTTTGAAGTTGTATCATCAGTTACAGCATCAAATCGGTTGTTATGGACGATGCTATACCACATATTTGGAAAGAGAAGGGAAATAAACCCGATGCAAAAAATTTGCGCTTTTCATTTCTAAAATCATTGCGCTTTGTTCATTACATCCAAAAATCGCAATACTCCAACTAATGAAAATGATACTATTTGCAGCTATATCTTGATTGATACTTGGATACATAAACCCGATGGCACATTCCGCCAGATGCTTACGGCTGAGGTGCCAATCAGAGCAGCACCTCCAGCACCTACCGATGGGGTTGGTGGCCTTGCACAGGCCTTTAGGTTTTCTTCTCATAGCAAGCCCCCTCCTTGTGTAGTTGCTCGTAAAGCCATCCTCAGCCATGAGAATCGGCGTTATCTTGGCAAAAGTGAGAAATAATAAGAGGGTAAAAGTTAGTTTTGTTGGTTCCATTTTCCCATTAGCCTCTTGATACAAATTTATTTTTCCGGTTATGTTTGTTATTTTGGAGCTAGTAACTCAATGACCTCGGGTTTGTAGGGTATGAACCTGGCCGAAACTCCAAATACAAATTTTTCTGTTAAGCTGCTTAAGCAAGCAATGTTGCGATTTGCCTCTTTGCCGTGAACGATAATGTCATGAAAACACGAAAAATATACTAAATTGAACATCTATTTTAAGGAAGTATATCAAAGCGTGGGGACAAGGATTACCTTGTGTATGGTTGGTCAATTGAACACTAACTCAATAGATTGAGTCTTTAGCACTTATTAGTTGGAGAGGGGTTAATTTTTTACCAACTTCAGTTACAAACAAATATAGAAATTTAAAAAAGCATTGGATTTTGTTACAGCACCTGATCCACGATGTGAACCATTCTAGTGGAGATATGATCATATGAAACACCTTTGCTGATACCATTTTTTCACGCCATATACAAATAATAGATACAGTTTGATTGTCAGATAGTTTTAGACAAGAATAAAAAAAAAAATCTCAAATTTTGAAGGAGATACATTATCAAATCTACTGCGGTGTGATGAAAAATGAGAATATGATACGGGCTGTTTAATCCTATTCACTATCACACCAAACCTAAAATTAACACCTTGAATTATTAAATGGACAATTCAGTGCACAAAACTTCCGCATTGTAGGGTCTAGAGAGAGCATGATGTACATAAACCTTACTTCTATTTCCAGAGAGACTGTTTCCAATGTACGAATCATGATTACTGAAAATGTATCACGAAAAATATACTAAGGAACAAGATAATCCTCTCACTAGAACCATAGTTCTGCAAAAGGTGACTGCAGAGGAAAGTTTACTTATCAAAATAACCTTTTACAACTTTTGGCCGGTAACATTTTACATGTACAACATAAAATAGGCAAGATGATGATCTTACATAAGTTAATCAAATATTGTTTCGGGCCAACTGGAAAATGCGTCAGTTCTCGAGCCATGTCAATGATCCCATGATCAAGAATCTGCTCGGTAGCTCCCCAGCAGATGGGGCTAGGTACGTAATTTTCTTCCTATAAGACATAACTAGAAAATTATTACAGTAGCAAAGCAAAAACCAGTGTAAAAACTAGCATATTAGAGTGAATAAATAAGAATTCGGACCTCTGCATGTCTACATCTGTGACATATATAAATCCAGCAACGTTACTGTAAAAGAAAAAGTTGCACAATTAGTACACTCCAAACATTTAAATTCAAATATAAAAAAGTTAATAGAGATAACTGCATTAGTTGATATGTAGAAACCTTATGGCCAAAGGCACTGCTCTTAGTCTAGTTATATATCCCGCAGCTTTTAAGCAAAAAAACTAGTTGTCTCATATTAAGAAAAACCTTGAATGCCAAATGCACACCAGCTATCGAAGAAAAAGTAAAAGAACTTCATCTTAAAAGTTGCACACAGAGAAGCCTAGTGAGAAGCACTGGTCATTGTAACACTGATAATCTTCATTTAATTCCAATCCACGAGAGCACTATTATTATTAATTTCATCAGAGTTAAAATTGTTATTCTCTAACAGTATTATCACCATTTCAAATACTATCATTCTATTCCAGCGCACAGAGACAGACTAGAAACTCTTTTAGCATTTAACATGACCAAAAATAATATCAAATTCATGTTGATTGGGATAAAATTCATTTTAGTGGAGAAGAAGATATAAACATTGGTTTTCCGGGAGTAACATGTTAGGTATAAGAATTGATACTTTTCTGAGAAAAATAAGCTATCAGAATCAAAATTGTCTTGCTTTATCATATATGATCATAAGGACTACTAGCAAGTGAGCATATGACATTCGATATACCTCGAGATAATCTGATCTTGTTCTTTAGCAAATGAAATGGCAAGAACTAAATGGAGCAAGTCGCTGTTAATATTCACAGGAACCAGTCTTATGGGATCCGCAGCAGGTTGTGCACCAATCGGAAGGGCTGAACGTGGGGCCTGTGGCCCACCGCCAATTTTATAGACCGATAAATCACTGAAACTCGCAACGTTGGAATGTGCAGAAAGCTCATTTGAAAGGCCATAAAAGTATTCCTGACAATGGAAAAAAACATTATCGCTTGGCATTTCTTTTACTGAAAAAAGTAAAACAATTAGCTAATAAATAATAACTACAGAGATTTTACAATAAATGTTTCAATATTCAGTTATTCACAACAGAACGTAAAGGACAAAACCACCAAACTGCATACCCTTATTCTGAAACTCCTTGCCCTCTGACGCACTTTTGCATTTCTTGCAACAACACCACCTGATTTTTGTAGCTTCACCACATCGACATTAGGCTTGTTTTTCAAAACATCTTTTAGCATGCTGCAAAGTTTCTCCTGTACAGGATTTGGTTTAGAAAAGTATGCATACATGAATAGCTAGAGATATCAAAATGTATCAATCCCGAGGTCAAAGAAACCACAAAAAGAAATTAAACATAAGAAAGTCCACGAAATTCTAACAGAAGGCAGTTTACCTGACCCAAAACTAGGACAACATTTACATTGAATATGTCGATTGCATGGAGAAGCAACTGAAACAAAATAACCAAGGCTTAGACTTAAAAATCCCGAGATCCATCAAAGTTGATACAAATAGAGCATTTCAAGATTTTACAATAACTCAGTTGGAGTTAACATCGGAATCTCATTTACCTCATAGCCAACACCCTCTATCCATCCCATGGTATTGATAACCATGCCTGCAGCCCGAGACTCAGTATTTCCAGCAAATTGCCTCTCCAATATCTTGGAAAGGTCCTTAACAAGCACCTTATATAGTTCTGCATTCACACTGTAAAACCCTCGTTCTAGTGGAGATACAGTCAAGGTTGAAACTAAAATCAACTTAAACAAGCAATATAGGTTATTGCATAATAAACGGATCTATAAGGTACAGAAATAACCACGCACCAGGACAATTGTTAAGAAAGAAGAGGTTGAGTCCTATTTTATGCGCCACTTAGGCAATAAATGTTGCTCTAGTTTTAAGTCTAGGTCTTTCCAAGGGTTAAAAACATGACAAACAAGCAACACTTGTCACCACATCTCTTATATAAAAAAAACAAACACAAAAAAAAAAAAAAAAGAGCTCAATTCAAAGTCAGGGATTAAAGTGAAATCAATTATTAGTGTATAATACCAAGAAAAGAATGTCACTAGCCCGAGAAAAAGTGAACCCCCACATGTAAATGATGAAGCAAAAGACGTTACCTAGGAGTTGTATGCCCGTAGAAGTACACAAGAGGCATCTCAAGAGGGATCCCTTCAACTGGATCAATAGGCATTTCGATTGGGGTACCAGCAATACATCCAGGGATAGTTATAGAACCCTGGCCAATATCCAAATCCACAAAGGTTGGTTTCCAACCTTGTTTAGCTGCCCAGCTAAGAAGCATCCGACACAAGGTGCTCTTCCCAGAATCCGTGGGTCCCACAACAATTACTCTCGGACCCTACATGAGTTACAAATACTCTTAAGTTTGCAGTGTCTTAGATCATCCAAAGGTGCAAAGATCACCGAAGAATTCTGCCGGAAGTGACGAAGAGGATGAATTGTATTGCTTTTGTAAAGTTAAGAACTTTTTCCGAAATGACAAATATAGTTGTATTGCTAAATGTGCATAAGATTATGCATATCCTTGATTATCCAAAATAAGGCTTTTACATCTGTATTAATCGGTTTTGGGAAGTGTAAATGTCAGAATTAAGCAAACCTGAGAAGAGACGGAGTCACTTTGTGATGCCTTAGCCTGATTTCTCCTTGCATCTAACACAGCGTGAACATTTACATAGCTGACCATAGGCGTCTGCATATAAAAATGTAAAATTTCGTTGCATATATTTGAAAGCAAAGTATCAGGACATGATGGAAAATTAACAAATTCAGTCACAAAAACAAAAGAATACAATGCAACAGTAACTCAAGAGAGTGTGCATACTTCATCTGCAGTATAATCAGTTTCGGTAATGCCATCCAGTTCGATAATGGCTCCAAACCAAGTGAAAACCTAATACAAGAAAATAGAATATACATCAACACAAGTCATCGATGGCCAACTAACAGTAACAATGCATATTAATAATTCCACCATTTTATGTCCTTTTTATCTAAGCCCGATACCTTAAAGGATATGATCACATTGCACATGAGAGATATTCCCCATGCCCGTACGATTGAGTCTCACAAACTCAAATTCTACCCAAGAAACTCAAATATAATGGGAGGATTTCCACCAATCTTTCTAAAACCCCTCTTTTTAAAAATCAAAATTTTACTTTCTCCCCTTATAGATTACTAATTTTAGAAATTGCAGACAGACCTTTCTCAACAAAACCTCAAAAATATTAAATTAATACTACGAACTTAATTTAAGAATGTATATTTTGGAGAGGGAGAGAGAACCAAATGAGAGATACTAAAAAAATCTATTTTCTGTTAGCAGGAAAAATCAATTAGGAAGCAAAAGCTGATGTTGATCAGTCATGGACTGAATTTCTAGAAATAGGAATTAGATAAGGGTCATGGAAAGATTGCTGTGCATGCTCTAATTAACAGAGATAGTAAAGTAAAATCCTGATAGTGTCTTCTCCTCTTTTGCTTATAAGTTGTTATCTAAATCAACTTTTAACTTTCAAAATGGGAACAGATATGATTTTTGTTTTAGCCTGAAACACTGGATAAGTTGACATGTATTCCAATGTCCAATTTTCAAAAGTAGAACTTCGCAGTGGCAGACCCAGGATTTGAAGTACGGGGACATGTCCTATGATTTGTATAGGGGGTTGTGTTTTTTTTTTTTTCCGAAGGGGTCGTTTAATGGGCAAAATCCAAAAAATTTGAACTTTACATGTAAAAAATACAGAAATTCCAAAGATAGCCAGGCCATGCCCCCGCCCTTCGCCCCGCTGATGGAACTTTGGTGTACTCTCAAAAAATGGGATGAGAGTTTTGGAAAACAACTCAATATAAGAATCATTTTACAGAAAATTGCACAATGACAAATCTGCACCGAATTACTGCATTTTAAGGATAAATTGCTATAAACCGAGAATTTTTTTTACTATAACTAGTTTTAGATAAAAAAAAAAATAATATTAGTAGTAATTTGTACTCAGCATGATGAATAACAGTCCAAAGCAAGCCTTTTTTGTATCAAACAATAATAACTTTGCTAAAATTATACAGTAAAATAATAATAAAAAAAAAAGTATAAAACAAAATAAGCTAGGGAGAAAGAAATTCAATTTCTATTATTGTTTGTATTTTTTCCCTTTTGCAAAATTATTCCTATTATTTGTATTTTTTTCATAGAGCAGCTCCTATATGTATAAAATGAAAAAAAAATCACTTTCACATATTTTAACAACCAAATAATAAAAAACAAAAAATTAAAAGAAAAAACAACTTATGTAACCAAATCATAAAAAAATGGAAAAATAAAATATTAGAAAGCTAAAAACCTAGCACGTTATGGAGTAGGAAATTCAATTTTTCTTCCTATTGTTTGTGTTTTTGTTTTTTTATTAGCAAATCCTATTTTTCTTTTTTATTTCCAACAACAAAATCATATAAAAAAATATAACATAACAAAATTTATAATAAAAAACATAAGAAAACTAAAAAATTAAAGTTGAGAAAATTAAATAAACCAGTAAGTTATGGGAAACACAATAAAATTTTCATGTTATTTTGTTTGTGTAAGTTTTTTTAGTAAATTTATTCCTATTATTTATGTTTTTTTTCTTTAAAGCAGTTAAAGTTGTACCTACTTTACACGATTCTACAATGTGGACTTTTTTTTATGTTTATATGTTTTTTTACTATAAAAAGACCCCAGGTTACAAATGAAAATGGGCGGATCGCAAAATGTATTTAGATAAAGATCAAGTTCAATATGCGATAAATTAAATGAGGGATTGATTAAAAAAACATATTACAGGATAATTTTTTTTTTTTTCTTTCAACTTACTTTTAAATCCTTTTATATGCTACCTCCTTCCACAAACTAATGATGCAATTTTATTTTTTGGATATCCAAAATTATTGCAAATTTTTTGGTTTAAAATGTTCAATGTTATTGTAAGTTCTAATGTACCCTTCAAAATACATGGAAATAGAATAAGACAAGGAAGTAGAATAAGACAAATTTTGAAATGGATAAACTTAGCCATCTATGTTAATTCAGATTTTGAAAATCTATCTTTCAAAATTAATTAAAATTTTGTGGCCGTGAAATTGTAGCAATAATTTGTCGACACAGAAAGTATATAATATATATTTTTTGGATATCCACTCCACTGATGTAAAATTCTAAACCAGCAGTTCCAAACTTTTACTTTCATTTTCTTAATTGGTGGATAACTTAATTTCTAAGGTGGACATGAAATAATTATTCTGTTTTATATCCCAGTTCCCGTTCCTTGTCTAAGAGAAGATAATGGTCGCAACTTTTTTTTATGTTTGCAATATTATGTTCTTTATTTTTTTTTTGTTTCCGTAGCCATCCTATTGATTGATGCAATATCGTAACGGTTGATACGTAATCATTTTGGTTTACAAATACGATAAATTTATTACCGCTATATCGATCCATACAGTTTAGTTTTGATAGTACCAAAACTGTTTCGTAATGATATAAAGCTAGCGGAAGATTTTCAAATCCATGAATGAGAATGTTAATTATCTTACTTTGCCTTATAGCAGAGTTACTTTATTCTTTTTCCTATCCAGAATTCAAGATACAAATGACTAATACTGAAGAGCGTATACCTGAATGAAGTTTGGATATACGCTCCCCGATGATATCTGTCAGGAAATATGAATAAGGTATTTTCGTCCCGAAGGTCCTACGGATATGCTCCAGTACCTAAAAGTGCGGACAGGGGTAACTGTCCGCCGACTCTCCAATGATTAAGTAAGTAGAAGCTTAAGTGAGCTGAGATCCAATATCAATAACAATAATCAGGTAAGTATAGAATGTAGAGAGAAAAACTTTTTCAACTGATCTATGACAACTTTTATAGT